>CAJQZJ010034290.1:255605-280528 GCA_907164525.1 Lophiomys imhausi | reverse complement strand
ATATGGTGTGTGTGTGTGGTGTATATGGTGTGTGTGGTGAGTGTGTGGGGGGGTGAGTGTATGTGGTGTGTGTGTGGTGTATATGGTGTGTGTGGTGTGTGGTGAGTGTGTGTGGTGAGTGTATGTGTTATGATTCATGTTCACAGGTCAGAGGATAACTTTGTATTCTGGATTGGGAACTCAGCCTTTAATGGCTGGTCCATCTCTCTAGTCCAACAGGGGATACTTTGTGAAGTCAGTTCTCTCCTCAGGTCACCAGACTTTTGTGGAAAACATTGTACCCACTGAGACATCGCACTGGCCTAGCCAAGACTTTTTAATAGCAAGACTGTCTCAAACAAACAAAAATCCCACTAGACCTTGATTCTTCCTTGTATTGCTGTAACTTTACTCCTGGGCTCAACAGAACAAAACCAAAAGACCCTGATGGTTTCTGACTTCTGCTCACTGCCTGCTTCAACCTGACTCAAACCTCTTTCCTTCCCCAGATGTTATCTGATGTTCATCCTGGTAGCTGCTCCTCTCCACATCCAGACTACCATCTTGAAAATCTTCACAAGCTTTAAGCCTCTCTCAGTCTCTAGACAGCTCATTACCTGCGACCCAAGCAGGTCCAGATGAAAGTGACCAGTATCAGTAAAGCCAAGGATACAGTTGATCTCAGGGCACCATGTTCACCCATGACTTCAGAAACTGGGGACATCATCACAATTTGCTCTAGCATCCCAAGGCCTCAGTGTGGTAGTGCTGGCTTAAAGGGGAGGGACAGAAGTGGCTTTGGGAATCCCAGGGCCCCCAGGGAGATCACTTTGGGCAGACCCAGAATTCACTAGGTCTGGTTACACCCATGCCCACTGCCTCTCTAGAATGCTTCCCAGGCTACTCTCTCCACTCTAATGGCCGGGAGTACATCATCCATGCTTTGTGCCTGGAGTTTCCTTTCCCTGGCTTTCCCCAATCCTTTCCAACCAGTTTCATGGGACTCTTCCCTCAAGGTCTACTGAAGACCCTTCTATGAGAAGAATCTGGCAGACAGAGCCTCTCTCTCTTCAGTAGGCTGTAATATGCAAGTCTCCTCTCCCAAAAGGATACAGACTCTGGAGACCCAGGCATCTCCTCAGGCTCTAGAATGTATGCTAAGGAGAGCTGAATGTATGTGTTGAGTCCTTGATGGCTATATCCCTGGGGTGTGAAGATCACTCACTTCCTCCCAACTCACTTTATCTCCTGAATTATTCCCACCAGCAGGGAGTTGCTTCTCACAAGTCAGTACCCGCCCCCCAACCCCATGGCTACTACATCAGATCCCTGATGAATATGGAGAAGACACATCCTCAGCCTCAGGCCTGATGAGCAAAAAGAGAAGGAACCTTCAAGCAGTACCTCTCAGGAATAAATCAGCATTACCGGCATGTTAATGCACCCCTCCGTTAATGTATTCTACCACGCTCTCAAGACCCCACCATTATGTCGGCTGCTCTATGAGTTATGCTCTGCAGCAGCTTGCAAACCTTCCCTTGACCTTAGTGTAAATTAGGGAGCTAGAAAGCTCCCAATGGAGGACGAAGGGAAATGCAATTGGAATCCTTCACAGAAAGACCTGAAAAATGGGATGCTCCTGAATTAAACATAATGGGGGACTGGCATGGCATTCTGTCACCCTGTCATTCAGGAAACAAATCCTTCTTAAGAAAAAGATCAAGATGCATGAAGAGTCTGAAGAGATAATCTGCTAAATGGTTTTTACTGAAAGAGAAAGAACCTTGGAAGAGAACTCACATTTGAGTCCAGAAAACATTTGCAGCAGAGCCACCTGCTTCTGTTTGGCTGTAGGCAAGGGATTATCTGGCAAGGCTCAGCCTGGAGTGAAGGTGTTGAGTTGTTGGGGGTCTTTAAGGGGTAGAGTCTGGTAGACATTGCGGAGCCCCACACAGGGATTGATACAGTCTTCTCAAAGCCCCAGTTGATTCCAAGAAATTGTTATAACAAGAGCAAGTGGGGCCCTCAGTCCCTCAGGCTTCGTGTGATCTCCCCAACTGTGATGAGTCCACCATGTTGTGATGTAGCCAGGGAGCCCTCAGCAGCCAACTTTAAGACTTCAGCCTCCCTGCCCCTAGAGGCATTGCAGATGTGGCTGCTGTGTCACATGTGCATCAGTAGGTGGCAGAGAGGAGAAAGGCTATGTCAACATTCAGTGTTCTGACTTATGAATATATGAATGAATAATAGCCTAACATTCCTGGAAAAAAGGCAAGCCAGACATCAATATCACTTTGACATCATGGGGTAGCCTGTGACAACTACCAGTCCAGCACCAGGGAAGCATCAGATGTGCTGCCAGGACAGGAAGGAAGCCAGAGACTAGAAGAACCCTGCCTGGCCCTGGATGTGGGGGTTAAGGATGAGCCAGCCCCAAGGGTTTGAGTGTGGGAGAAGCAGCCCTGCCTTTTGTCTGATTTGTGGTGGTATTGGCGAAGGAGAGATCCCTTTTCCTCCCTTTTGCCCTCACCACTGGTGGCAGACAGGAGGTCTGGCCCCAGTGTGGTCAAAAGGGCAGGAGAGCCATCCTGCCTTCCCATGCTACAGCAATTGGGAGAGCAGGCCCTGCACCTAGCCTGGACAGCATATTACAGTTGGCCCTGGATGTGGTGAAATCAGCCCCAAGGATGTAGGAGGCAGAAGAGTTGGCCCTGATGGGGTCATGACAAGAAGAGAGCTGGTCCAACCTATGCCTTCCCTCAGTAGCACAGTAGAACTGGCCCTGCAAGTGGAGGTTGCAGACCCAGAACCAGGGCTTTGAGTTGGCCTAGCCCAACATACGCCCCATGGATGAACTGCTGAAGTGCATGAAGAGGCCAGTTCCATAGACCCAAAACTACAGGATCTCCATGACACAGGACAACAACAGCATATCTGAGAGGAGTTCCAGTGAGGTTCCAGTATTGACCAAGTAGCAGAAGCCAGAGGCCTCATACCAGACAAAGGAGTCATTATAATGAACATTTGCAAGCAAAAAAAAGTGTGGACATAGGGAATACTGTGGGGCACACTGAGACACACTGCAGCTTCCACAATGATTTTTTTTTTTTAATGTTGGGGGAGGTTGCAAGGGTGGACAGTGGGTCTGTGGGGAAGTGGGAGATGAGAGGGAACAGGGTACATGATGTGAAATTCACAATTAATTGATTGATTAATTAATTAATTAATTAATTAAAAGACTGCAGCCTCAAAATTATGAACTGAATAAACCACTTTTCTTTAACTAATCAGCCTGGCCTCGGAGACTTTGTTACTGCAATAGAAAATTAGTTACTATAACCCCTCACACTCAATTCATGCCTTGATCCAACAAATCTGTTGTTACAAGTACCTGGGAGGTCGCATTAACAGGACATTTATGTTTCCTTTGTGAAACAAATACATCAAGCTTTTTTCCTCCCTGGTTCCTCCTTTTCCTCTCTACCAAATACTAAAAAGAGCCTATTATCTAACTCCCTGATTACCCAGTCTCCACTTCTATTTGATTTCACTTCCTCTTTCTTTCTTTCTTTCTTTCTTTCTTTCTTTCTTTCTTTCTTTCTTTCTTTCTTTCTTTCTTTCTGCTTTCCCTTGCTATTGCTGCTTCTGTTGGTCAATTGACTGGTTGATTTCTCTCTCTCTCTCTCTCTCTCTCTCTCTGTGTGTGTGTGTGAGAGAGAGAGAGAGAGAGTGTGTGTGCATGTGTGTGTGTACAGATAAAACCTATGCCTTATATATTCTAGTCAAACGCTCTGCCACTGAGCTACACCCCCAGCCCACACCCATTCATAAATATGGCTTCTCTGTTGAGGTGCCTATGGCTCCCTGTACTCCTGAACATATTTCATCTCTTGTGGTAGTCAATCCTGGTCATTAACTTGATTGAATCTGAAATCAACTAAAACACACACCTCTAGGCAGATCTGTAAAAGTATTTTCTGGAAGGACCCTCCCCAGAGCTGACTGCACCTTCAACTATGACATGGATAAAAGGAGTTCTAAGGGGAGATTGCTGGGTTTGCCTGCTTGCCTTCGAGTGCTGCTGATTAAGTGCATCTATCTTGTAGTTGCTCTGCTGCTGCCATCCTCCACTGACACTGAACCTACTCTCTCCAGCCTTCTAGTATCCACTGAAGACCTGCAACCTCTCCAGGAATCCTCTTGCTGAGTCACCCAAACTCCTGGACTGAGTAGTTACGGGTTCTTACCCTTTCCAGTGTACAGACAGCTATCTTTGGACTACCCCAGCAGTATCATATAAGCTAAAAGTAATTCCCCTCTGTAATATATATCTGATCAATCACTTCTTTTTCTCCAGAGGATGCTGACTAACACAGCTTCCAACAGCCAATCCCATCACAGACTGACCATGGGACTTCAGCACACTCATCTGTGACAGGACATGTTGCCTTTACTTGGAGCTCTGTCTGCTCCTCTCTGATTTTGTGCAATCTGAAGTCAAGTTGAATATCAGTACCCAGTTGACTCCTATCATGACTGGCCCTGGGATCCAAATGCCATTTTATTTTTTGAGATTATAATATAGGCTACTCCATCTACATTTCAGTATTCACACTGCCTGAAAGATAAATGCCTTCAGACTCTACTCCTAGCAAGCTGACCTTTAAAATCTCCAACACTAGTATTTCACCTAAAAGAGTTTTTATGTCTCTGTTACTGGAACACCAGTAACCTATCTGGAGGCACTGTGACCAGCCATAGCCCTGGCCTCTCCCAGTAGCTGGGCTTACAAGGTTCAGAAGCAGAGAAGACAGAGAGAAAAGGACAGGACAGCATTGGGGAAGACAGAGGAGCTCTCAGAAAGGGCAGCTTTCATACATGGGCACAGCTAGCAGGTGGTTCCAACTCAGCACAGGAATGAAGGGAAACCCTGAATCCAAGCGGCACACACTGTCTCTTAACCATCACATCAAATACTGGGCCCAGCACTGAGAACAAACCCAGGGTCCCTTTTGGGAAGCCTCAGATCTACAAGGTGGCTCAACTCCATGGAACTCAGGCTTGGTGGTTTCCTTTGTATCAGATTCACCCAGTGGGCAGCCACACACCTCCTCCCCCACTGAACATAGTTTAATTGGCTCTTTTATAAAGTCCTATTAATGAATGCCCTCCTTCTACTAGCTGTTTTTCTATAACAAACTAGACCCTAAAAATTCAAAATTGCATGTGAGAAACACCACTGCCACCCTGGATCCCTCTGCAGTAGAACAGAGAAGATCTACTGTTGAACAGGCATCAAATTAGCAGATGTCTCTCTGTGTCGAAAACATTTGCTGCAAACAGCCCTTGGGGGAGTGTAGAAGGGTGCAACACAGCTATTTTTAACACACACACAGGAGAACAGCAGCATTTAATTTGGGGCTGCTCCTCAGTCTTGATACTGGAGGCTGGCTTCGAATGGAAGGGAAACACAAAGGGGAGAAGCTGCCCCCCGCCACTATGAGGCAGGGTCAGCGGTCATACAGCTAGGTCCTTTGTACTCCTATTCCAGAGGTCATGGCTGGGCTGCTGAAAGCTTGAAAAACAGTGACGCTGTGTGCTCTAAAGTTTTATGTCAACTTGATACAAGCTAAAGTCATCTGTGGAAGGAACCTCAATGAAGAAAATGCCTCCATAAGATGGGGCTGTAGACAGCAGGTAGGGCATTTTCTTAATTATTGATTGATGGGAAAGGGCCCAGCCCATTGTAGGTGGTGCCATCCCTGGGTTGGTAAGGAAGTGTGTATGTTGGATGACACTTGTGAGGGAGGACACTCAGGCCATTAAAAAGAAGAACCTTGCCAGGAAGAAGAAGGGACTGGAAAGCCAGAATTCTGGGAGAAACTCTGTGAGGAGAAACTAGGCCTTGGAAATGCTTTAAAGGAATGCTGTGACATGCAAATGCTTGCAAGTATATAAATAGATGACATCGCCAGTCATGAAAGTATAATGGAATCTGTTCTTCACCAAAGATAAACTGGTAAGTTTAGCAACTGGCCGAAGGGACCACTGATACTTCCCATAGCATCAGATAAATGCCTGCTTGACCCCTTGTGCTGAACACAGCTTTCCAGTGAGGAGGAAGCCATACGGCGATGCCACAGGTATGCGTCAGTGAGGGCTAAGAGCAAGAAACAGACAGACGGAATATGCTGGAGCCAAAAACATCCTCCAGCTTTACTCCCTTGTTATCTCTTTTCTCATGGTATTCTTAAGATCCCAGGGTACACAATCCACTGGCAGACCTCCAAAGGAAACAAAACCACTCCAAAATGCCTTGGCTCTGCCTTTCCTCCCTGGAAGAGTGAGCTGCCGTGGAGGTCGGAGGCCGTTATCTCCATCCACACCAAAGGACGGGTGTTCTACTGCCCCTTGTCAAGAGGATTTGGGTTCAGGGTTCCTCTCCTGAACATACTGCATTTTAGGAATCGGGGTTTCCATGGCAGCAGAATATTAATTCTCTGGCAATTATTAGTATATGCATAAGGAAATTATCTTTTCTGACCAGGAGTTTCATGTCTTCAACTAGCATCAATGAAAAAGCTGCAAGCTGACCCTGAGCTTGCAAGCAGGACAACACCTTCAGCTGACAATTTGAGATGGTCCTACTTAGGGATACTATTGCTGTGACAAAACACCATGACCAAAGCAAGCTGGGGAGGAAAGGGTTCATTTGGCTTACACTTCACATCACTGTTCATCATTGAAGGAAGTCAGGGCAGGAACCTGGAGACAGGTGTTGATCTGGGCCATGGGGTGCTGCTTACCTTGCTCTCCATCGCTTGCTCAGCCTGCTTTCTTATAGAAGCCAGGACACCAGCCCAGGGATGGCACCACCTGCCAGGAGACTGATGGGGGCCTTTCTCCAACAGGATCAGAACCAGGCATCGCACAGTCAGAACATAAACTCCATTCTCCAGGCTGACATGGTAAGATGTGCTCCTGTGACAATTATGCACAGTCGTGATGTGAGTGAAGTCTGGGGAGGACATCTTACCAGAAGTCCCAAGGAGAGCAGACATGGGTGCTCATGTCTTCTGCAAATCTCCATCTTCCCTCCTGGGGCAATGATGTAACCAAAGCTGCCTGCCAGACATGACCAGTAGGACCTGCTCTGTGGATGAGCCATAACTGACTTGTGCTTAGATATATAGCCAGAATTCTACAGGTGGGAATGCTTAACCAAGGAGGGGTGAGATTGAGTGGGGAAAACCTAAAGAAGAGGGTTAACCTAAAGGAAGGCATATGAAAAATCATATAGAAACGCACTATCTTGCAATCCAGTTGAGAACATAAATGGAGAGATATTAAAATGCCTGTAATCTGAAGGAATGGAAGGGAGACAGGGGACTAAAGTTTAAGCAGAAATGGGGAGGGAGGAGGTAGAGAGGGGTAGGTGGGTGTCTTAGGGTTTCTATTGCCGTGAAGAGATGGCATGACCAAGGCAGCTCTTATAAAGGAAAAAAATCTAACTGGAGCTGTCCTACAGTTCAGAGGTTTAGTCCACTGTCATCCTGGCAGGAAGCATGGCAGAACATTGGCAACATGGTGCTGGAGAGGTGGTTGAGAGTTCTGGATCCACAGACAGAAGGAAGAGAGGGAGACACTGGGCCTTGCTTGAGCATCTGAGACCTCATAGCCCACCTCCCAGTGACACACTTCCTCCAACAAAGCCACATCTATTCTAACAAGGCCACACCTCCTAATAATGCCACTCCCTATGAGTTGATGGGGGCCATTTTCATTCAATCCATTGTGGTATGGGTTAACCAAAAATAAGAGTATATGAAAAAACATTAGGGATGGTCACCCAATTTCAAAGCTAATTTCAAAGTACATTTTTGTCAAAAAAAAAAAAAAAGGAGTTTGAACAGAGGTACCAGACAACATCAAACCCATGGATCATTAAATGAAAATTATCAGCACAAGGCAAGGAATGCCTCCCTAAAGTTAATGACCAGGGAGGCCTCAGAGGTCTCCAAAATAGCATAGAGTATTGCCATTGCTCCTGGTGGTCCACTGTAGCTACATAGTGAGACCCTGTTGCTAAAGACACCTCACGCTTTGGCTGCAGGAACTTAGAGAAAAAAATTACAAATCCACCAGGAAACTTCCTCCATGCTGGGCATCTTTCACCGCCATGGAAGGTGTTGTGCAGGGTGTCAGGGGAGAACAGACATCAGCGGTCTCACTGGCCACTGGGCTCTGTGTGCCACAATGCCAACCTGCCAAGCAAAAGGTTCTGCCTAAGGTACAGCAGTGCTGGAATGCTATGGGATGACTAAAGCCTTTTATTGAGTCTGAGGCAGCAGGAGGGAAGCCATGCCTAGTTCTGCAAACCTGGGCTAAATTAAAGTTCATGGTGGGGATGTCCAGAACCCAAAGGCAGAACCTACTGTTGCTATTTTGCTTAACGGCCATGTTGTCAAACTGCCTTCTAGAGACTCACATTTAAACTCCTAGACCTGAACAGCTCTCCCCGGTCAGAGCGGCTTTTCTGTGCAGTTGTCAGCAGTCCATGCAGGGACTCGTGGCTGCTCAGAGAGCTACGAGTAAGTGCTCAGCCCTAAAGAGGATATATTTATCAGCACCATACCACTCCCATCAAGCCTCAGGGAATGCTGAAAAAGAGGAGACAGAAAGCATGTAAGCTCCAGAGGATGGGGAGGGAGGCTGTGAAATGCTTTCTTCTGGACGTGACACAGCGGTCATATTCATGAACTCCCAGCCACTGTGATTACATGAACAAGATCAAACCAGTCAAAGTTGCAGAGTAGATGGTGGCGAGGACACAAAGTCCTACCCCTGACTGTGGAGCTATGGGCACAGCCTCTAGGGGAGGGAGGGTCATTCCTTTGGGATGTGCCTGAGTAGACTTTTCTGTGATCCACTGGAGGGGCCCACACCCATGCTCATGAGACAGTCCTAAATGGACTTGGGTTTTGGGAGGGTTTTGTTTTTGTTTTTAAATAAAGAGGACATGGAGCTAGGAAGGGAACTGGGAGGGGAATTTCTTAGCCACTTTCTATTGCTGTGACAGAACACCACGATGAAGACAACTTATAACGGAAGACATTGGCTTTGGGGCCGACAGAAGACTAGAGTCCACCACCATCACGGCCCGCAGCATGGCATCAGTCAGGCATGGAACTGCAGCGATAGCTGAGAGCTCACATCTTGCAATTCAACCACAAGGCAGAGAGAGCGAGCTAACCAGGAATGTGGTGGGATTCTGAAACCTAAAACCCATCCCCCAGTGACACACCTTCTCCAATAAGGCCACACCCCCCAATCCTTCCCAAAGTGAGGCCCACGCATTTAAACACATGAGCCTATGATGTCAGGGGGGCCATTCTCATTCACACCATGTAGGAACTGTGGGCATAAACCAGAGGGTATAAGTGATCATCATTCATCATAAACAGATATGAAATTATCAAGGAATAATGTGTCAGTGTGTAAGAACCTCAAGTTTTCGGTTAATAGTTCCCGAATCTGATCTTTGATTAATGCCCAAAGTGGGATATTACAAATAAAATATTCAAAACATGAGGCCAATATCTCAGTCAAGATTGGCGTGTGTCTGGATATTTACTGTTGCATGGTATTTCAGAAAAACAGGCTTTGGGATGCAGATAAGAGAAACTCAACAATACTGTCTTAGAAACAGATGAATCTGAGCTGGGTATGAGGCTAAGTAAGAGATCTGCTGTGGTACCATTTGCCTAGTTCAAACAGTAGACTCTGGTTATAGAAGTTCAGAGAGGAGATGAAAACACAAGGAGGACATTCTACCATTTCTTTAACTCCTTATGAGTTTTTTGCAATTTCCAAACATAAATTTTTTTAACCATTAGGTTTTTCCTATTACAGTGAGAAATCTAGAGCTTACTGGCTTCCAGCAGGGTCAGAGGTATTCCTCCATCTTGCAGAGGGCTCTGGGGTGCTTGCCTGTGATCCTCACCCAGGTTCCCTCCAGAACTGCATTGAGGAGGGAAAGTAGGGGAAGAAGTAAGCACACCCCAACTCCATCCAGGAGCAAGACTTCAAATGTGCACAGAACCCATGGCCCTTCTCCCTTCACAGTGTGCAGGTCCACCACACTCTTCTCAGGTACTGTGACTTAGCTGCTGCTAGAGTGTTGAAGCTTGTCCCCAGAGAAACTCATGCTGAAACTGTATGGATGACAAGAGTGGGGCCCAGTTGCTGCACCCACCCAAATAGGATGGGTGCAGCACCTTGCCTGACACCATGAATTCTGCACAGCGAGGATACCTGCTCACAGGCTGGTGCCTCCATCTTGAACTTCCAAACCTTCAGAACGATGAGAAATGAGTTTGTGTTGAGTGTACATTCCAGGCTACCTGGTTCCTCACTGCTGCTCTGGTGAGAGTCCAGCCCTGCCTAGCTTAAGGATCTAAAGTAAAGAGCCAGATAAAGCAATTAAGGATATTGAAACTACCATGCTATGTGGTAGGTGGCTCTTTATTTTGTTTTATACACTGTATTTTATTTTACAGTACTTAATGTCTCTACCTCCCTTCTAACCTTTATTGCTTCCACCCTCCCAAACCTAGGTAGGAGAGAAAGGTTAGAGGGAAAGGGGAGTAGGTCTCTTTTAACTGCTTCCTGCTGATTAGGGTAATCGGATTCTTTGGGGAAATACCAATCTCAGTAGTCAGGATATCCAGCAAACACAGCAGCAGGACTAACCAGCAATAGCACAGGTGAGCACCAGCAGGGAGAACAATAACCTCTTCCTTCAGAACACCCCCCTCATCTCTCTCTGGGCTCTGGCGTTTATACCCCTCTCCAGAGTTCTCAGAATTAAACTTTCTGCACCTGGCTAAATCACTCAGTGCAAGAGAAAATTATAGTTATCACCTGTGGACAAACTGAAGCACTCCCATGATTCTCCACACATGGGATCATAACAAAAACATTCTCATAATATAACTAGGTGTTGTAAGAAACAAAGACTCTTATCACAATGCTGTCCTAAGCACGTTCTGTCTGCCTCATCTAAGTCAGTGGTAACACACGATACAACAGGTGTAATACGAAGTCACCGGGTTCCAAGGCAAGGTGGCAGAATGGCTGGGTCAGCTCCACCTGACCCTTCTCCCTCCCTGGGCCATCTTGTCTCCAGGTTTGCCTGACATGGAGGAGCCACTTGATATGTTACAAAGTCATGCCCCACACAGGAAGCTGTTACTAAGCCACATGCTCTCAGGGAATTTGGTACAGTCCTCTGGGCTAGTGCTAGCATAGAGCAGCAGGACTGAGCTCTGTCAGACTCCATTTCTTGGCCTCTCACCTCCCAAGACCTTCACTTAAGACAGACTAGAGTTTTGTGAGTATTGAGGGAGTGGCCCAAAAAAGGGGGTGGGGTGGAATGACTCCTGGCGGCAAATCTTTGCATGCAACACAGAGAATTCATAAAGTAAAGCAGCAAATTTCAAACCTAGGAGGACGACAGAGCTAAAAACAAAAAAAAAAGTTACTGAGCCCCTCTGGGTCATGACTGAAGTGGTGTGAACTCTCACAACCACAAGCACGCACCTTCGGCATGGCATGGATGGCCACAAGCATACACCCTTCTGCATGCCGTGGAAAGAAAGCAACATTATTTACTTTATCTTGTGCATCCTGGCAGGGTTCTCTGGCCATCAAATATAAATATTCCTGCATTTTACTATGAGGTGGAGTCTCACAACACTAAAGCTATAGGCAAGTCAATGCTTGTGGGGACATATACCCCAGGGCAGGGTTAGTCCACTTGGTCTGTCAAAGCCATTGAGTGATTTGCATCAAATATGCAACAGGTACATATGAAGTTATAGCAATTTTCAATTTTAAAATGACAAGGTCTTGAAAATAGGAACACACAGAGCAACCAGGTAACCCAGCTACACATTTCATGGACATAGCAGGATGACTTCTCTGGAAAAGCCCTGAGTTGTGACGTACTAGAGTAATGGAAGTGTGAGGCTGAGAAAGAGCTGAGTCCAGGACGCCTGTATTCTTAGTCCAGCCACACTAGAAAAGCTCCTCTTGAAGAACTGTACAGACAAAAAGGCCACCAGGTCTGAAACTGAACAGCCAAAGTCACAGGCCAATGTCAGTGTACTCCCAGGCTTAATTACTGAAATGTGTCAGCACCTCACATCCTTGCCTTTGCCCAGGTAACATCTCAGAGCTCCTCCATAGCAACCATCCCAGGGGAGGTTCCCATACTTAAAGATCACACACCAGGACTGAAAAGATGGCTCAGTGGTTAAAAGCAGTTGCTCCCCTCCCAGAAGACCCAATGGATCCCCACACCCATATCAGGGAGCTCTCAACCACCTGTAGTCCCAACTCCAGGAAATCCAATACCTTCTTCTTGTCTCTACATGCAGCTGCACATACATGGCAGGCACACAGACACACACACATATGAATATGAAATGACTCCAAGAGCCACGTCAGGCACAGCACTTGATAATTAAAATTATTTTTCAGAACGTTATACCATGGTCTAACATGAAATAAAATATTTAAAGGGGGGGGGGGACTTTAAATCAACAAAGAACTGGCCAACTGAAGAGTGAACTCTTAAGAAAGAATTGGAGCCCTCTGTGCATCCACAATCAAGTCCTCCACTTGAGGTAAATGAGCAGTTGGGGGCTTCTTTTCAGAAAAGTCCTTCTGAATAGTGGTTCCCAGGGGTGTTTGTGTTCCTTTTAGGCAGATCAAAACAGCCAGGGACATTGACAAGCATCATCCCAGAAGATCTGTCATGGTGAGCTGGCTCAGAGGGCTTCAGACATAGGGTCTTCCTAATTAGCGATTGTGACATACCAGATCAATTAACACTAGTTGTTCTTGTCCATGGATGACAGGCTGAGAAAACCTCCACCACCCGAAACAAGCGATTGAGGATTTCCTTAATGCTTTTATCGGCTCCAATTAGTAGCAGTTCCTGGCTTCAGTGGTTTATTCTGAAAGCATGACAAAGCTTCAATAGGCTGAAGAGTCAAAGGCCAGCTCTCTAAGTCCCTCATGACCCCAGCCCCCGGCTGAGCCAGGCTCCCTCCCAGCTGAACACTCATGACCCCAGCCCCCGGCTGAGCCACGCTCCCTCCCAGCTGAACAGTCCTCAAACCAAGGAACTGGGAGCCTTCTGGAGTTGCCGAGGCTCTCACTGCCATATTTCATTCTCTGGGCACCAGCACTGGAGACCAACAGGACCTGCAGAACTGAGCTAATAGAATACAGTAAGTTACTGAGCTCAGTAAGTTACTGTAACCCTCACACAAAGAAAGCCTGTGTTCAGTATTGCAAGAGGGACCCAGACACAGAGCAAAGTCCACCTGGATCTCCTGGGAGGCCAGAGAAGACAGAGAGGATTTTTTAAAGTATGTTTTTAATTGAAATAAAATTACATCACTTTCCCCTTCCTTTCCTCCCTCCAACCCTTCCCAGCTACCCTTCTTTGAACCCCCCCATTCCTTCCCACTCTCAAGCTGATAACCTCTTTTTCTTTAATTATTTTTGTTATATACATGTGTGTGTATATATAAATATAACATGATGAGTCTACCCTGATTGGAATATTGTGTGCAGACATGTATCAGAACACCACATGCTGGCACATTGTGGCTCTTGCCTGTAATCCCAGTGCTCAGGAGGCTGAGGCAGATGAATACCCATGAGTCCAAGGCTAGGTTGGGCTCTATAGCTTGTTTCAGGCCAGCTTGGGCTACTGAGTTTAGCATTGTCTTTAAAAAAAAAAAAAAAAAAAGAGTACTCCATAAATGTGTATTATTTTATGTGCCAACTCAAAAAAATTTCTGATGCTTTGTCCATGAAAAGAAAAAAAGGAAAGGAAGAAAATGGCTTGGTATACTCCTCTTTTCAGGAATAAGTAGTGTTCTCTGGTAATCTGAAGACAGAAACATGCTTCCTAAACCATTTTGTTTTTATGTGAATGTAAGTGCTGCAATGTTTCAATTATCTCCACTAATGCCTGAGAAGAGAGGCAGGTAATTCCAAATCAGAGATGGTAAAAGGTTGCTTAGATTGGACCAGGAGAGGCAATTTACATTTGCATTTAAATGAGAGCGAGTGCTACTGTCTGAGAATATTTAAGTATTGCAACCAAACAATGGAGGGCTCCTTTGAGGACACCCTGCATGTCCCTTCGTGCCCTCATGCTCAGGATGGACCATTTCCTTTTAAGTGGGATGTCTGACAGCATGGCATCATGGTCCTGAACCCCATGGGCGGAGGCAGAGGCTGACCTGGCCTGAGTCCGGCAAAAAATGGAGAGAAGACAGTCAATAGTTTAATGGAACAGAAGTGCCCACAGCTCATATGCATGCGTCAGAAGGTGACTTGGCATACCTGTCCTTAAGAGGAGCCACTATCTCTCTCCTGGCACTTCCATCACACCATCTCAAGGGACTACCTCTGAGTCAAAGTAGCCAAAGAGGAACACAGCATATTTCATGAAGCCACCCTCATACAGGCCCTACAGGAGCTTGGGCCTAGATTTGGGGGGAATTGTGCCACTCTGGACTTCACTCCCAGGCACTTCTGTGCATTCTTTGTGGCTTTTTTTTTTTTAATGAAGCAAACTCAGATTCATAAAGAGGAAACTTTGGCATAAATGTAAGCACTGGATATAAGGAAGAGATGGGTGCTTAGTGAAAGGCAGTGTGTACCCAAGTGTGGGCATGCGTGCTGTAAGATGGTTGCCTCACTAGTGATTCTGGTGCAAGGACAGAACCAATTTGCAAAAGCTCAGAGGTCTTAGCATATCTGAACTTACTCTCCAAGCTTTAGAGAGAGATGTTACCTATGTTGTCCAGGGACGACCTCACCTGACAGACAGGAAGTCTTCTATAAGAATTTGAGGACAGAAATCAAAAGTCTCAGCAGAAGCCCCTAACTCTCACAGCCAGAAGGAAGAGATAGTAGGCTGTAAGCAGGAAGTGGTGTGGTAACAAATGCCTGGAGGTGGACACAGGACATCAGGACTTCTAGGCCATATGCAGCTACATGTTGAATTTGAAGTCAGCCTGGGCTACATGGAACTTTGTCTCAGAAACAAACTCTCCCTTGGAACACATGAAAAATAAATAAATGAAGGAAGGAAGGAAGGAAGGGAATACTGAGGGTTAAAGGATTAACTGGAGATGAAGGGATGGTGATGAAGAGTAGTGGGTAGGTTAACCAAAACTAAAACACCCAGTGAAAACCCAGTAGTTAGCCAATTTCAAAATACAACTCCCAAAGAGGAGTTCTAATGGAATTACCCTGTATGGGTGGGCAGCCTGTTATGCAGGCTGCTGTGGAGAAGTCGTCAGTGTCCTACCCAGAGCTGAACCTTGAATGTTATAAGACTGACCGGCTAGGCACAATGTGCAATAGTGGCACACCTGTTACATTGAACCTTTTCTGATTGAACCTGAGACCTGTTCCATGGGAAGGAACTTCATGCCTGCTCTGTACTCCTCATCAAAAATCTACAACTGGTAGGTCATAGGTCCTAGGGCAAAATCTCCTATTCTGCTAACTGGTCGTACTGTCAAATTGCCTTCTAATGTGCATGTTTATATCCATAGACCTGGCCTGCTCTCAACCTTGGACATAAAAGCTCTTTTCACAGTGGGCAGAAGACAATGGGGAGATATCTAACTGGTCCACGTGCTGAGAATAGAGACTGAGTTTGAAGCCCCTAAATGGGACACTATATCAGCAGCAACTTCCCACCCGGCTCACAGAACTTCACTGTAGAAGAGAGGGAAGGAATGCAAGAGCAGGAAGATGGGAAGAGAGCTGTAGAGTGCTGGCTTCTGGATGGCTGTTGCAATCATGAACTCACAGCAACTATGGTTACCTGCGCAATATCAAACCAGACAAAATCCTACCATCAATGGGTAGATCTCCAGGCCTCACTCCTTACTGAGGGAATGCACATCGTTGCTTTGGGACCACACCCTGTCCCAGACTTGGTCTTCCATGGAGAATCTCCAGTCACCCTCACTTCTGGTAGTTCTAGGTTCCTCCTCGAGGGCTCACTGTCTAGATAGAGTAGAAGCCTTCCAAATCTTCCACCTGACCAGCAGCCCTCTGCCAGTTCAGAGCAGAGACAAGCCAGGTGCTTGCTGCTATGGCTTCATTGTGCCTGACTTACCCTGAACACCCATATGCACACTTAGCCCCGTATCCTGGACTCGTTTTCCTTTTGCTCACATCCCTTCCCCTCTATACCTCTAACCCCGGACACACCAAAACCTTCATGCATGGCTCTCCTCAGAGTTCCACTTTCTCAGCTAGTAAGTAATAGAGCAAACACAAAACGACTCCCTAAAACTTCAGCTCATGGAGTAGTGTGCTTTCTAACACATCCAAGGAATTTATTCTTTGTGCATCTAGAAACCTCCATTACTAGGCAATTGGACAATACATTGGGCAACATGATGGTAATGGGAAGTTTTTTACTATCTCAAAGACAAGACATGAAGTCAGACATGCACTGCCCAGAATGTTATGGTTCATTGTTGTACGGTCATGACCAACTCTTTCTTCAACTTACAAACAAATGTAGCCATATGAAATACTTAGAAATTGACACCAAATCCTTACAATGTCTTAAAATTCTTCAATAGAAATGTCTAACAATACCACTTTTTGAAACTGACAACTCAATAGTCCATTCTCTCTCCATGACATTCACCACATGACATTCTTTTCCACCCATCACACAGAGATTTGCTCCTGGCCACAAGCTGCCCAGTTCTTGCCCTGTGGCCACTGTGTCAGCATGCTCTGATGTTGGGCACCAGGAAATTTTAGACCCACCAGAAAGACCCAATGAAAAAAACATTAGCTGCAGGTATGAATTCTCAGAGGAGATGACCTCTGGAGCTCTGGAAATTTTAAACAAGACTTTATAACATCCCTCTGAAGAAAAAAAATCAATGCCAGGAAATGTGGCATTAAAAGCAATTCAGAATGCATGACGAGAGAGTTTAGAATTCAGAAAGCAAGAGGAACAAGGACAGAACCTTCACACCCCTGAAGAACCTCACTGCACAGCAGTGGGCTCATGATCTCTCTCTCCCTCCCTCTCTCCCTCCCTCCTTCCCTATCTACCTCTCCCCCTGCCTCAGCCTCCCCAGATTTGGGGAGTTGGGTCCAACTAAAAGTAAGGTGATGTAAAAATAAGGTGACTCACCTTGGGCCTCACTTATAAAGATTCAGAAGGCAGTCAAGCATGGCTGTCACTCCACAGCAGGCATATGCAGCCAATGAGGGACACTGAAATGGACTATGTGACATGGACACACAAAGTGCCCCACTGAGGTAGAAGAACAGCTTGCTCCAAACACAACAATCAAGAATCAAGTTTCCATGGCAGCCAAAGAAATGACTCCAGTGGAGTCCAGCTTGGTAACCAACACTGAGGTAGCTTACAGGAGCCCAGGCAAGCCAAAGGTGCTGCACCTCTACAAAGGCAACCTGTTACGGTGTGACTCACGAAAACTGCATCCTAGGAGCTCCCTGCTCAACATTCAGGCAGCTCCACTGGGGAAGAGTTTATTCTCAGCAGTCAGTCACTGTTTATAAAACCTTGTGAACCATGTAACTCATGTTTCCTGAGCTTTGTGTATGTGTTCCCAAAGTTTCAGTTTGCAGGAAATAGCCAGACAAGAGTGGACCACTGCCTACTGTCTAGTACGGACCCCCTGCTTTACTGACTCTTGCTGTCCCACCATTATAGCAGGAAGATCTGTGGGTCACAGTCCAATGAACATTGCCATAAATGTGAAGGCATCTTCCTGCTGAGTGACAGATGCCCCTACACTAACAAAGTGACAGAAGACTCTGCTTAGGAACAATGTAGGCCCACCACAGCAGGGCATCAAGGGCTGCTCTACAGGTGACTGACCTTGAAGACAGCCCATAGCAACACTGCTTTGAATTCCAGCTCATTAAAACACAGTCCCATGCAAAAGTGAAACAATGCAGCTCACAAATCCATTACAATCAGGAAGAGAAGCCACAGTGAATGGACTGAACCCATGGTTTTTCATGATGATGCTGGGTGAACTCCCATACATAGGATTCAAGGAAAATTCCACACTCAGAAATACATACACATGTGCAGATATTCATACAAACATGAATACTTACACACATGCATACACATGTGTAGATATTCATGCATATGCACACACACACATGTGTGTGAACAATAAAGTATTCACTTGCATATGTGGGCACATGCACATGCTTAGGCATGCCAAAAGATGTAAAACACACACATTCACACTAATTCACACTCACAGATACAGCATGAGCAGTGTTGGCTCAGGACAGGAGAAGCTGTGCCTAAAGCCTAGTAATTAAAGCAATTATTTCCCTTTTTCATAGAAGATGCCAGGAGCTACAATCTTTCAATTCCACTCTTTGAACATGCTACTCCCTGCTCCAAAGCAAGGACATTGAGATGCTGAAATGATTCATAGATAAGAGAATGTTTCTGACTTCAAGGGAGCTGGGGGAATAGAGGAGCCCATGGCGATCAGTGGACATTAGAGTGCTGTAGAGTTCTTGAACATCTCATTGGCCAAGTCCCCTTCATAATCTCCCTCTACCTTTAAGTAAGACTGTATAAATTAACTTCATGTTTGAACTTGCCTGAACAACATGGTCCAGATTCTCTATCAAATTCCCCTCTGGGTGTTTCTGTAACAAGGTTCTACAATTGAGAGAAATCTTTGTCAATCAACATTGAGTAAGGCAGATGAGCCTCCATGACAGAGGTGGTCTTGCCTGATCAGTTAATGGCCTGGATTGAACAAAGGCTATGTTCTCCTGAACAAGAAGGAACTCTGCAGCAGAGAATCCAAACAGCACTGTCACTCTCCTTGATCATCTACAACCTGGAAGTCCTTCCTGAAGGTTGTGGATTCAACAAATCCTTCATAAGTTCATGAAATAACTCCTTGAAACTAACCTGTGTCGCCTTTCTTACCTCTGTGTGTGTCTCTGTCTGAGCTTCTATGTATTTTTGAATTAAATGTGATAGATTATAACTAGACTAGAAGAAGATAAGATAGATAGATAGATAGATAGATAGATAGATAGATAGATAGGTAGATAGATAGATAAATGATGGATGGATGGATAGATTGATAGATGGTAGATGATAGATAAATAGATGATGGATGGATGGATAGATGATAGATGGATAGAGAGATGGATGATAGATGATGAATAGATATATAGTTAGATAAATAGATATTAGATAATAGATAGATAGATGATAGACAGATAGATGACAGATAGACAATACACAGACAGCAGACAGAGATGACTGATAGACAGTGCAAGCTGCCCAAGAGCTTTGCCATGGAAAGATATCATCAAGTATATTTCCAAAATTTCTCCAGCATGAGTTATGCAGTTAAGTACCTGTAATATTGAAGGCCTGAAAATAATCGCTCTTTCCTTCTCTTACATCCATTTCCACAAGTTTAAGGAGCTCACAGGACCCCGAGTGAGCCCAGCAGTAACTACAGTGTGTACAGCCCCATACTCAACCCCATTAATCTCTCTCCCTCTCTCGCCCCCTCCTTCTGTTAATCCCTGTACTCTTCCCAAATAACCTTCTTCTAATTTCCTATCAACATATTTTGTTCCAGGTTCCACATACAAGACAAAATATCCTGGTAGGTACCTTCCCTCATAGCCTCTGACCACCTCAAAGTTCTCTATTTGTGTTAGATCAAAAGGTGATGTTGACCTCTGGTGAGGTCACTAAGCAAACACACCATGGTGCCCAGCACTGAGAAGGTAAAGGTTTGTCCTCTGCTTCAGTGGCAAAGCCACCACCACAGGGCTGCACACCTGAACTCCTGAACTGCTGAGTGCAGCCACCCTGTCAGATTTCACACCACTCCCCCCCACCTGCGGCTCGTCCAACCTTTCTACAGGGGTGGGAATGTTACAGTTGTCCCACCTGTGGCTAAGCACGGCAGAGACACGTTCTCTGCACTTCGCCCACTTGTGAATTTCTGCATTAACCATTGATTCTTACATTTTGTCCATGGAAGGTTTTCTACCGGTAGCTGGGCTAAGCAGCCTCCAAGAGCAAGGGGAGGAAATGTTTGTATCCTGGCTTTCTGAAGAGTGTTTGTGGTCCTGACCCAGTTACCTGCTCAGGCCAGTTGCAATTTCCTCTTTCCATCTTTGCCAACTAACAGAGCCTTATAGAATCTGATGAACAAAAAAGTAAACTCAGTAAATAGACTTCAAAGTTCCTGTTCCAAAAAACATATTCTGGTACACTCCTGATCTTCAGGCTCTTGCAGATGAAAACTGATTTCCTGGGAAATCAGAAAGAAATGGTAAACTGGCGGTGTTTCTGAGAAAAACAAAAACACAACAACCTGGCCTTAAAAGGCCTTATTTTTGACAGTTTGTCATCCTACATGTGTGTGGGGCACCCTTCTCTCCACCTGATGTATAGTCATGGAACTTCAGGAAGAAATGTGAGTAGGAGCAAAACAGACAGTGAAGCCATAAAAAACGCCCCTGAGATTTGTTCTGTTTTTCAAGTCCAGCTCTTGGTCACTCCTTCTCTGGTCTTTCCAGTTTTATCTGTAGCCATCATTCTTCTAACTGGGTGTCTGTGTGTATTGTGTGTGGAGGTGTGTATGTCTATATGCATGTGTGTTTTGTGTGTGTGAGAGAGAGAGACTGTGTGTATATGTGTGTGAGTGTGAGCAAGTGTGTATGAGTGTGTGTATAGTATATGTGTGGGTATGTCTTTATGTCTGCATATATGTGTATATATGTGTGTATGTTTGTGTATGTGCATACGTGTGTATGTATGTAGTGTGTGTGTGTGTTTCCAAAAAGGTCCCTGGAGGAAACTCATAAATCGAACTCAGCTTTTTATCTTCTGCTGATTTATAAAAATACATAAAGCATGTGAGTTTAGACTCACTGCTTTTTTCTGTGGGTTGTTCTTGATTTAAAACTTCAAGCACTCTGAATAAAAAAGACAAGAGAATGATGTCATCATCCTCTGAATCTGGCAGTCACCACAGCTTACTCCTACAATTGAGGACATGAAACTGGGCTTTGCTGTGGGTGACACATGGATAAGAAATCCTCCCAAGCACAGCAGTGAGTGGCTCTCAAGCAGATACAACCTGATGCTTCCAGGTAAAGCAGGAAAGCCATTTGGAGCAGTGTGGTGTTGTGGAGAAGAGTCTAAGGAGCACCAAAGTGTTAAGTGCTACCAAGTGCCCTGACAGATGGACAACCAAGCCATGCAAGTCTCTAACCAAAGTCCCTGCCAAAGAATGGACTGTCACCTTAGCCATCCCCCTAGTGATGTTCAGTGAAACTCAGAAGCAATGGGTTCCTCCTCAGAGCTTTCCTGGAACTTGCTCTGCCCTCCCCTGGATCATCACATTAGGCAATCACCTCTCTCTTCCTCCAGTTTCTGGCCATCTTCACAACCTTCCATAGAACCCCTTACACTTTGCTACCTGAGAGGACAACCTTGGCTGCACATAAAGTTCAATTAAGTGAGTCCTCTAATTACAGAGAAGAGTTAAACTGTGCCATTCACAGTGGAAACTAATTAAAACCCAAGGGTGAAGGAACATGCGTGCGCACCATGTCCCCACCTCATGAACACTAAACTTAATGAGGTATCACTGCTCAAGAGTTACTGCTCTTGATGCTGTGAGAAAATTCCCCACAAGAAGCAACCTAATGGAGGAAAGGTTTGTTTTAGCTCACAGTTCAAGTGGACAGAGTAGATCAAAACAGGGTTGGGGGGGGGGGCATGACAGCAGGAGCATGAGGTGGCTGGTCACACGGCATCTGCACTCAAGAAAACAAGACTGAATATGAAGCAGGATCCAGCTGTAAAACTTCAAGGCCCCCCACCCCATAGTTACCCACTTCCAGTAAGGCTTTACCTCTTAAAGGTCCAGAGACCAAGTGTCAAACACACATACATGAAATAAGAACAAATAAAGAAATAAAGTCACTAGGAGAGCAGTTGAGAGAGGTACTAGCTGTTGACCTTCTGGTCTACACACCACACAAATACATATACATATATACACACCAACACATATACATATACACATACATATACACACACCAACACATAAACATAACAAAGAGAGAGAGAGTGTGTGTATAATCTGTCAGAAGAAAAAGCATACTACCCTGTTACAGAAATTAAATTACATGAACAAGCAAATCATGAGATGGACTGGAGATCGTGACACATCATTGATGTGCCACAGAAATCAGAGTGGGATCTGTCAGGCATGGTATTAAAGTAGCTGCCATCCATCCAGGAGAAAAGACAAATTACCGTGACCAAAAATAAAAACAAAATTAATTCTAAACCATTTTGGAAGACATGAAATAAAATAGAGCAGTATTATGATCCTATTCTAAAGAAGGCTTTCTGGCTGGTCACAGAACTCCAGGGGGATTAGACAAAATCCCAATATGACTATTTCAAATGTGCATGTGACCAGAAGAATATCAGCAAAATGGGGAAAGTAAGAGGGGCCATGAAAAACACAAGGTGAACATTACTACCCAGGATATAGGCCAAAAGTTACTCAGTGTTCAAGATGAAAAACCACCTCAGAGGAAACTGAGCAACATTAAAACCACAAGAAAGAATGAATTATAGTAGAATATTCTGACATCAACATGTTTGGGACATAAACTGTTTGATAGAATAAAAATAATAAATGACTGCAGAACAATATATAAATTATGATTGCATTTACTTTTTAAATGATGCCTATGAGTGCATTCATGTGGGAATATGGGAATATATATCAGATAAGTGTATAAGTGTGTGTGAGCATAATAGTGTGTTCATGTGTTCTGAGTGCAAGAGAGTGTATCCAGGGAATGTACACTCTAGAGAATGATCTGAAAAGCAAGATTTTGTAGTATTCCTTCTTAGAAAGAAACTGGGAGGCCCCCACAAGGAAAAAAATAGCAACCCTGTGCTTTGGTCCAAAGTGAGGAATCATTGCATGCATCTGTAAATATGCTGATAGACTTTACTGTTAGAGAAAGTTTTAGGTTTTCAATTGAACTTTGTATAATGCAGAGATTTCCAATAAGCTCCCTGATCCCACACTTGCCCAGCCTTCCCACTTCTAACACCTTACACTCTCTACCATCTGTGTCTTAGTTAAAGATTTATTGCTATGAAGAGACACCATGACTAATGCAATGCTTATAAAGGAAAACATTTAATTGGGGCTGGCTTACAATTTCAGAGGTCTAGTCCATTGTCATCATGGTGGGAATCATGGGGGCATGCAGGCAGACATGGTGCTGGAGAAGGAGCTGAGAGTTCCACATCCCAATCAGTAGGCAGCAGACAGAGAAAGGGAGCCACTGGGCCTGGCTTGACAGTCTGAAATCTCAAAGCCCACCCTACCCCTCAGTGACACACTTCCTCCAACAAGGCCATGCCCCTTATTAATGCCACTCTCTATGGACCTAAGGGAGCATTTTCATCCAAGCCACCATAGTCTATCACCTAGGAGCCATGGTCTACAGGATGGTCCGTTCTTGGTGTTGGATAGTCTACATTCTATTAGACAAAGTTGTAACGACACTCATCCACAGCATGGACTCATCCCTCCCTCCCCAAACTCCTGACAATCATTGTTCTTTGCTTTTTGTCATACCTGTACCTTTCCCAGCATGCCCACAGACAAAATTATAAAGTATATAGCACAAATATATGTTTTTAAGTAAATTTTCAAAACTCAGAGTTCCAGTGTATTACCTTTCTGTTGCTATATTAAGATACCAAAACCAGGAAACTTATAGAAGAAAGGGTTTATTTAGACTGATGGTTCCAGAGGGATGAGTCCTTCACCATCACAATGTGGAGGCATGGCAGCCGTAGGCAGGGTGGCTGGGGCAGCAAATGAGAGCTCATGTCTTGAACCAAAAGCAAGAAGCAGAAAAAGTAAACTCAGAGGTGTTTAAACTCAGAGCCCTCAAAGCCCACCTCCAGTGACACATTTCCTTTAGCAAGGCCACATCTCCTAAGCCTCTTCAAACAGTACTACTGACTAGGGACAGAGTATTAAAATATATGAGCCTATGGGGGACGTTCTCACTCAAACCACTACATCAAATATCCGGGGTTGTCTATGAGCCCAAAAATATCACTGAAGGCAGTTGAAAGCTGCCAAGGCAAACAGAAGGGCAGATGAACTCCATGGAGCAAAAATCAAAGATGAACTGGCCAGATCCAGAGAAAGAAGAAAAAGAATGCTCCGTGTGGTGAGAGGATAGGCACAGAGTGATGCCACTCCGTGTGAATACTACACACATTAGCCAGTAAGGTAAAGAACCAGCACTGGGGATGTGAAGGCAAGCTGTTTCAAGATACCCAGAATACAGGAAATTTTCCTGTTAAGATATATTTTTTAATTAAGTTCATAATAAAGACAAAAATAGATGAAAAGTTGTAAATGACAAAAACACTGGCATTCTAGGAAAAGAAGCCAGGATAAATGTGGATTGTGTGTGGTTAACCGAGGCAAAGCATATCAAGGTTAATTTATTAAACCTTAAGGATAAAATTCATTATTCTTTCATATGCTCAGAAGGGAGATTTCTGAACTAATTAAAAACAGCACCTGGGGTTCCTACAGGTTATAAACTCCAGCATAAAACTGTGTTCAGTTCAAAGGAACGTAATTAACCACTAAGGACTTGGGGGAGGGGGTGTTAATTATGAAATGTTGTCAGGTCATTAATAACAAGTCAGAGAAAATTCTCTCTGAAACCAAGCAGCCCAGCACTCACGCAGTGAAACTGGGACG
>CAJQZJ010034290.1:183164-246408 GCA_907164525.1 Lophiomys imhausi | reverse complement strand
CTTAATATTACGTCCATATACAAGGGTCAATACCATTGTGGCCAACTGTAATCTTAATTTTGTATCAATATACAAAGATCAATACCGATGTAATCCAATACAATCTTATTTTTGCACAATAAACAATGGTCAATACCACTTTAGCCAAATAAACTACTAATTTTGTATCAATATACAAAGGTATAAGGGCATATTCAATAAACTGCCCCTTCTTCTTGGACCTTCCTGTGCTATGTCTATATCTCATTTTTCTCAAGCCTATGCACTCCTACATAGGAGAGGAAGAAGGATACAGAAAAGGAAAAGTAGGAAGTCCCTGGGGCTAACCTCCAAAACCCATTAAACAGGACCATTTATCAGCTTGTAATCTCTTCCCTTAAATATCGGAGTTTTCAGTTATCCTTCAAATAACCAAAAAGAAGGGCGGAGAAACACCTTCCCCACCCTCTGGGCATGGGACATCGCTCTCTTAAAGTGACTTCCTGCTGATTTGGGTCGTAGTAGACCTGTTTGGGGCCCGAACCCAAATGGAAAAAATGGTTAAAAATGTTAGTACACTCCTTTTATGTTCAGTCCTTCTGTTCTCAGCTGTTTAGATGACCTAAGGGGTTTGTAGGCAGAAGCTGATCTTGCAGGCTTCACTGAGGTTCCGGCCGGGGCATTGTGTAGAGCTGAACTGTCCCAGCGACATTGGATTGCCGTGGTGGTTGCAGGCCCCCGAAGGAGACAGCTATTGAGGAAGTCTGCCAGGCAGAATCAACTGGGTCACTCGTCCTCCTTGGTGCCTGATTCTGCTCTCTGCTGAGGTTTCCGCTGTCCAGCCGTCCCCGGGCTCCCCTAATGGACACTTCGGTTCTCCTGGAAAGATAAGAACAGAGCCCTGCCCCAATCCCAACCCTGGGACAATTGCCCTCTTTTCTTAGTTTTGGAAGCTGCAGGCCCTGCACTTCCTATATAAGCAAATATACTTATCCCTCTCAGGTCTCTGAGGTGGTTGAAGAATAGACAGCTAGAGTCTCATAGTTAAATTTTGAGTTGTTTAGGAATCAAGAGGGTGTTATAGATCTAAGAAGATACTCTTAAAAGTGTGTTGCAAGTTAGTATGAATGTTGAGTCAGATATAGACCTTTAAATTCATGGAGATGGTTAGATAGTAGAATGTTAAAGTCAGGGGCCAAATATGTATAAACTGGACATTGGGAAGGTATACTGGGCCATTTAACTCTCATAAATGTGGCATATTTATATCTGTTGTTTTGTATAATACTTACTGTTATAAGAGAAGGAACCAGCTGTTGGACTGAAAGGGGAAACTTCTGGAGGGAAGAGGGTGGAAGGGCGGGATAGGAAGGGGGAATAGGGAGGGGTTTGTGACTGAGATGTAACTTGAAGAAAAAAAAATAAAATATTTAAAATAAAAAAGAAAGACTGCTTTCTTCATTTGCCATTTCATAAATGGCAGCAGCTTCTGCTTCGCCAGCTCCCCCTGACTTCCTCAAAGCCACAAATTGTATGTGTGCTTAGAAATCAAAGAGACCAACACCGCCTTAATGTGAGAAGATGGACACATGTCACCTACACATTGCACTGTGTGAATGAGAAATGTCACCCATAGGCTCAGATATTTGGACATTTGGTTCCCAGGTAGTGGTCACCAGTAGCAGTACAGGTTCAGGAAGGTTTAGGGTATAGAGACTGATTGGTGGGAGCACGACCCTGGAGGCAGCCTCAACCCACTTCCACTTTGCTCTCTGCTTCATGTTTGTGACTTCTCAGCGGCCTGCTCCTGCTGCCATGCCTGCCACTTGCTTCCACGCTCCACACCATGATGGACTCTCCCTCTGGACCCATAAACTGAAATAATCTCTTTCGTCCACAAGTCACATTTGGTCATATTACAGCAGCAGCAGCAGCAGAAGCAGCTAAGACCCACAGGAAGGGCAGATGCCCAGGCCCTTCGCCTGCCACCCTCGTGTCCCATCGTCGTGTCTCTTAGCCATGCTACGCCTCTCACCAAACGACATAGCCCTTATCAATCAGTATGCAGTTCACGGTGCATCTATTTCTAAATGCACAAATGCAGAAAGGTACAAAGCATAAAGCAGATGGAACTGGGAACCACGGTGTGAAGTGAAACAAGCCAGTCTCATGTGAACATGTACCACACATTACGTCACATGAGTGACTTAGGCACGGTGATCATTAAAGAAAAGGTTAGGGAATTTAAGTGGAAAGGGCGAGGGAGGAGGATAAGTAAAGGGCCTCTGACTGTGGCCAAAGAATACTACATGCATGTACAGAAATGTCAAGATGGGACTCATTACTTTGTATAATTAATACACGAAGTGAGAGGGCATGGAGGTTAGCATTTGTAAACAAGACACCCCAGGCGTCTTGTGTGCTTTTAAATCTTCCAAAATATCAAAATTTTATCTTCAGTAATTGTTAAAAATTGTAAGGAGTTAAGGAGACTGCTCAGTGGTTAATAGTACTTGTGCTCTTGCGGAAACCCGGTTCCTAGCATCCACATCAGGTAGCTTACAACCTGTAAGCTATAACTTAATTCCAAGGACCTAGTGTTCTCTTCTGGACTTTGTGGGTACCTGAATGCCTAAGGTACACATATAGATAGGAAAGTACACACACATTCACATAAGTAAAAATAGATTTGAAAACAAATCATTTTAATGACGTCACAGAAGACTGAGATGTCACCTGTTATTCACAGTTCATGATACTGAGTGAACTTTCTTTGGACATAAATTAGGGAAACCATAGGACCCCACTTTCTACCTTGAAAGCTCAAAACTCTGCCATTTCATGGGCAGGGCATGATTCACTCAAGGCTAAAATGAAGGTCTCATGGACAGTAACCAGGAGCTAACACCATACCAAACTGCCTAACCACATCTCAGAATCACTTCTAAACCCACTGTCAGAATCCTTGGCAGGCCAACATCCCAGCAACTTTACCTGAAGAGAATACATGCCTCACACTGTTGCATGTAAGTCACTGTGAGATTTATCACAGCTGACACACTGCTTCATTATTATTAAATAAATGTTGAAATAGATGTGACAAAACTCCCAAGTATTAATATTTTTATAAATGTATTATACACTAATTTGGGTTGGTGCTGTGGTTGTTCATGTAAGAATAAAGTCTTTCACATGCCTACTTGCACACAGAATTCTGTGATAGAGAATAAAAAAGCTCTTCTTTCCATGTAAAATAGAGGGTCCCTACCGGATGCTGGACTAGCATGATGGTGGGCTCCTCTGGCCCAAATTAAGACTGAAAAGCTGAGAGGTAAAAATATCACAAGACACAGGTGAGGCCAGAATGCTGGTGGACAAATAAGTGGTGGACTTGGCCATGCAGGAACAGGCTAGAATGGTACACAAGGCATGATGGGTATTCAGTGCCCACAGCTGTCCTGACATCCACAGAAACTGTGGTGACTCTAACCTCAGGTACAGGTGGCTATGGGCCAGACACTCTGTGCTTGTGAGGACCTGTGAGACTGAATAGACTTCCAGCAACCATGTGCACATCTTTCCCAGGGCAGGTAAATTTCAAGTCCAAAGAGGGTTTGAACAGGCTGAAGGCTGATTTATCAAGGGAATGCTGTAGAATGGAAACTGAATGTCCACAAAAGGTCATGTGTTGAAAGCTTCATCTTCAGCCTAAGGCACCATTGTGAGCAAGTGGAACCACCAGGAGGTAAACCTAGTAGACTGAAGCTAGTTCGTTAGAGTGTACTTTAAGAGGTTATCAGGACAGCAATGTCTTCCCTTCTGTCTCTTTTGCTTTCCAGATATCATGGGATAAGTAGCTTTACTTCATGGCATGCCCTGGCATTATTCTTTGCTTTCCAAAATCCCAAAATTCATGAAGCCAACTGACCATGGACTAAGTCCTCTGAGGATATGAATCAGAAAGCTACTTCTGGAAAGCTACTCCTGCTGCTGCTGCTGCTGCTCCTGTTGCTCCTGTTGCTCCTGCTGCTCCTGCTGTTCCTGTTGCTCCTGTTGCTCCTGCTGCTCCAGATGCTCTAGCTGCTCCTGCTGCTCCTGGTGTTCCAGCTACTCCTGCTGCTCCTGCTGTTCCAGCTACTCCTGCTGCTCCTGCTGCTCCTGCTGCTGGTTGATGTTGCTGTTTGTCAAGTGGTTCTGCACAAAGAGATGAGTAGAAGAAATTGAATGTCCTGACTGTGAAGATCAAACTTACCCTGAAGAACTCAGTGCCACTAATCAGCAGACAGTGTGTAACGGTATTGATGCTCCCTTCCCCCTATAACCTTCTTTCTCTCCTACCTAGTGTTGGGGGGTTGAAAGGCTGGAAAAGGGTAGAAAATGAAAATGATTAAAGGTAGGAAAATGAACCCACAAAGTAGCCAAAATGCCAGCTACACTGGGGCTTCATTAATTGGGCAAAACTTCGTGTGTATGCCTGACAGCCAAACATTTGGGGACAGGACATTTAATTATGGAAAGATGATTAAAGAATTAGACAAGATCTGAGGATGTAGCTCCATGGCAGAGCTATATCCTGACATGCACAAAGGCCTGCGTTCAATTCTCAGTACCAAAAATTTTTAAAGAATAAGATAAATATCAGAAGAAAAATATATGAACAACAAACAAAACAGAAAATAATAAAGCAGTTGTTTTGGAGGAATATGAAGCCCAGAGAGAAGAAATAAATGACAAAGATGAATAAATATGAAAGAAACATGATGAGAAGAAAAGAAATGCTTGAACTTTATCCAAATAAAGGGAGTTCAGAGGGAAGGCAGAAAAAAATTTAAAATGAGACATAAATGTTTGAAGAAATAAAATATACACTCCTAAGAACTTTATTTTAAAATGAAATAGTTCCTATTGGAAAAGTCTATAGAGTGACAAAGAGAAGCATAAATCAAACAAATTTTAATGAAATTTCAAACTATCAAAGGTAAAATCCATTAAGTCTACAAATGAAATCTGCTTTGCTCACATTGAAGCAAGAATGAGGGATGGAATTGATGCTAGCGATTTTAGAAACAGTGGATATAAGAAAAAAAGTGATTGGTGTTTTTAAAGTTGTCAACAGGGTTGCATCTAGCCAAACCATCATTAAGGTAGAACATCACATACTTTACAAGACCCTAGATCTGACTCCACAGTGACCCATATTGACAAAAGGTTTAGATGAATCACTCACAATAAGGAATCAAAGCCCACAGTTGTTGCAAGTGTCTTAGAATGCTCCATGAAAGAAATATAATGCAACCTTCTGGTAATGTTTGCTGTTATCTTTATTAAAAGTCAACAGGAACAAGGAACAAGATAAAATATACCCCAAATAATATATAGTTAATAATACAGACTCTTACTCTCCAACATGGTAACCATAAGCATCCTGAGGCTACTAAATTTATATTTGAATATATTCAAGCTAAATAATAAATTCTAGAACCTATTCCTCCAATCCCACTAGCAATACTTCATAGTCCTATGTGTCCACTGGCAGCTACATTAGACAACATCACATCTCCATCATCAGAGAAGGGGTTATCAGACAGCCACAGAAATCAGTATGATGGAAGGGTGCTGAAATGAGACCAATTACTATGAAGGCATGTGTATGCTCTAGTCTGTGTCATGAAAAAAAATACTGAGATGAGACAAGCAAAAATAATGAATCCAAATGATAGAAATGTTTTGCTATACCACCAATTACAATGAACGTAAATGGGCTAAACTTGTACTTAAATGGCAAAGATTAGAAGAAGGATTTCAAAGGCACAGCTGGTGCAGCTACTTACATAACTCTTCTACTATTCAGAAAAGAATATGTAAAAATGCTTTAGTACATTGGTTCAGCTATGAGAAACTGCCATTGTAGTAGGTCTATACAGGACATGCATTATCAGTTTTCTATACACAAACTACACATTTTCCTCAGGTGCATATTTATAACAACCAATCACAAGTGAGAGCTTGTTTACCACTCTAGTTAGCTATGTGAACCTGGGAGAGTGGGCCTAAAAATCAAGCAGACTAAATAATCAGCTTTATTCAGAGCATCAGGCAATTTATACTTTAAGGGTTAAGAAGAATCACATGAGTAACATGTTCAATCACAAGGACAAGCCACACATGACAAAAACATGTTTTTCCATAGAGGCACGTAAATAACAACACCTGAAGTAAACTCATTCTTATCTGCCACACCTGGGAGGAGAAAAAAAAAAACACACATTCCAAGACAAATCTGTGTTTTTGAAGGAACTGAGTTCGCAACACTCTTGTCTTGTTTTCTTTGAGTTTTCTCATGAGCACTCAGAATTCTCACAGGACTCCACTCCTGGACTGTGTTCCATCAAGAGTGAGGAAAGTACAGCTAGGGTAGATGGTTCTTCTTTGTTCATTCAAGTCCTAGAAGCTCAAACAGGAAGCTCTTGGGATCATCACACTCAGCCTCGATGCCAGAGGCATTACCCACAGGAGCTCTCTAAGCTCCTAAGAGCGAAATATTACCCCAAGGCACCTCCATTAGGGTTCATAGTATGAACCCTAATGCTTGGCAACATCCTATCTAACTCTCCTTTCAATGCATTTGCACAAACGGACTGCACAACAAGAAGTCATAGTCTGCTACAGCTGTGTTTAAATAGAACGTTTCCTATTTTATAAGAATTTTTACAAAAGTCAAAAGTAGCATTGAACACATCTCAGCTGAATTTGCTATTTAAAAAAAAAAAAAAGTCCCAGAATCAACCTGGCCAGGTAGTTTCAGGGCACAGACTCATCTCCAGAGAGGAGCCAGAAACATACAGAGGAGACCTCAGAATATAGTGTGTGTTCAATGTAGAGGGATGTGGCTTCTCCTCCACCTAAAGACCCATCAGGGAGGCCCAAGGAATCGCTCTAGGAGACAAAGGTGCCTGCAGGCGGTCTTGGGAGGCCTCCCCTGGCTGAAGTTCTACCACTTGGGTCACAGAAATGACTAAGCTCATCTTTGTCTGACCGTGTCTTTCAGCAGAAATGCATGTCATCCAAAAGGAGGCTATTTCAGGTCATGGAAAGTAGAAGGAGGCTGCGGGTCTTTGGGATTTCTCAGGATATGAAACCCAGGAGTCTGTTTCTTCCAGCTCTGCCCACGCACCCCATGGTACAATGTGTATACACCCTTAGGTACACAGCTCTGCATGCTTTCAATCCCTGGGCACAACTCCCTTCTGGGAAGAGCACAGTGGGAGGAAGAAGATACTCAGATGTCAGAGGAATAGCCTGCAATTCCCACATGGTACCCTGTTCTTTATGCAAGAAATATTATACCCTTAAGTGTTCCTTCTTCATTGTGGCTCATAACTTTCCACCCTTCCTGGACATTCCACTCTACCTCACATAGTCTTCCAATGTCCTTCTTCAAGGGAATTATCCTAAAATTTCCATAATTTTACCCTAAAGTGAGCTAAAGAAGTGAAATCAGGGTATGGTGGTATATGCCTGTAATCCCAGGCAGGAGGATAGCAGGCTAGAGGTTAGGCTGGGCTATATAAGACACTGAAGAAAACCCTAACAACACCAACAATAACAATAAAGATAATGAGGGAAAATCACTCTCTGGTAAATGTCCTACAAGCCAATGTCTTCTCTCATCCAGTCATAGCGGTCAGAATTACTGAATGTCACATCAGGAAAGAAACAGAGGCCAAGAAACACCAGCCAAGCCAAGCTTCTTCCCCAATACACTCACTATTTGTCTTTATTCAAAAAGTTCAGTAAGATATTAATATGGGGAAAGCACAAAAGATTTAAAGTTCAAAGATCTATGTATAATTTTCCAAAAACTGCAATTAAATCACAATAGTTAAATTCTTGCCTTTCTGTTTGTTCGGTATACTTTTTTCCAGAACAACTTAATTGACTCCAAAAATAGCCCACTACAGAAAAACAACAGAGAAAAGTTAATAAATTTTTGCATATAAAAAGGCCCTGAATCTTATAACTATTTCCCAATAAACATCTATCTAAAGGACTTCTTAACTTACTTCTTTGTTTAAGAGCCCGTGGACTATGGCTATCCCATGCGCTGTGACCACAAGATGCGGAACACATCTCCCTCTCTACGCACAACTACATTCACTACTCAACTTCAACTCCCTGGATCCCAGCAGGAAGGAAGCTACCCCGTGCAAGTGCAGCGCTGGACAGAGCTGCATTGTTCATGTGACAGCCAGGCTTGGAGTCCCTGCCGAGGACAATGCTCTCGGGAAGGATCAGACCCTCCGCTTCACCGGATCTAAAGGACACCTACACCAAGGACTGATGTCAGAGGAGGGCTCACTGGGGTCACTGGTTCTACAAAGGCAGTCGAGTAGTGCCCTAGCCCCACATGTGCCAAGCAGAAGGCCAGCGCCTCCACATGCTGCCCAGCACAGTGTCTAGAATAGTTAGTTTTAACTGTTAACTAGACACAGCAGAGTTACCTGGGGAAAGCATCTCAGTGTTGGTCAGGTTGGTCTGTGAGGGATTCTTTTCTTAGTTGTGTTCACTGATGAGGTAAGTCCACTGTCGGCAAAATCATTCCCTAGGTTTGGGTTTTGAACTGTATGAGAGCAAAGGCATCAAGCTGAACACAGACACATATATATTCATTTCTCCCTGTTGTGTTGGTGACATGGCCAGCTCGCTTCAAGTTCCTGCCGTGTTGACTTCCCCAGAAAGATGCACTGTATCCAGGAATTGTGAGGTGAATAAATTCCTTCTCCCCTAAGTTGTCCTTTTTCAGGGTATTTTATCACAGCAACAGAAATGAAACTGGAAATGTCACCGCTGGTGCTTTGCTGGCCAATTCACATCCCAAGACCATACAGTGACTCCCAGCTTCTAGTCCCCTCCTTCCCTTCCCGGCAGGCCCTCCACAGTGCATCATTGCATCATTCTTTCAGTTAACTCAGGAAACAAGCATCCAATCTTTAAGCAGGCTCACACCCCACACGACCCTCAAGACTGGAGCTGTCGGTCTATGGATAAGTTCCATATGACTCTCGAACCCTAGCCACCACTTTCAAGTCCTCTGGGATTCTGTTCCTTTCCACTAGCGATGCCCGATGACCTCTCCATGAACTCCCCGTGACCTCCCTGACTCCTTATGAAGCAAGCAGAAGATTAGCCACTGTAGTGTTCTTTGCTTAAAGCATATGTATGCTAAGTGTCTTCTGTGGGTTAAATCACCTGAAGTCATAAGAAGCGTAGCAGCGAGCACCAATGCCTACTTTATTCTCCAAGCCTTTTGTACCTAGCATTCAGACTTTAACTGGAAACTCACAGAGTTATTTTTTGGGATCACCTTCGTTTCACAGATGGAAAATTTAACCTGTGGTAGGTCCAGGTAGTAAAATTGAACATAAGGATTTAGGCTCAGAAAATGTAGTACCTCTAGAGCCTTGGCCCCTCAACACGTTAGCCCCAAACAGATGACACCCTCACTACTGTGCATGTTTACAGTAAGAGTAATGGAGAAAAGCACCCAAACACCCTACCCAGCTGTACAGCCTAGAACCACAATAACTGGCCTGGTAAGACATCCTCAAAGGTGCAATAGTTGGGGAGATTAACAACTGTCTAATTCAGCCTAAGGCTCACTTGTTAGGAAGGGATTCATTCCTGGTACTATGTATGTAGCCAACTTCCTATGGCTAGAAATATTATGGAGCAAGAGGAGAACCTACTACTGTCATTTTCTTTAGCCAATATAATTTCTAAATTGTATTCTAAATTCAAACTGTATTCTAAATACTTATCCATACACAAATACATAAGTGTTGTCTCACCCCTCATTAAAGAAGCTTCTCTTTACAGTAGATGGAGACTGTTGCAGAAATTAACAGCCAGTGAAAAACAGAGAGAATAAATGACTACAGTGTGCCTGGCACCAACTGATACATTTACAGAATAACCCTGCACCTACAGCTCAGGAACAATTGCAGAATATGGGGGCAGAAAGATTGTCAGAGCCAGAGGACCCAGATGCCTGCTGCAGGACAGCATCTTCTGGACATGACAGGGACGCTGAACCCATGAAATCTCAACAACATGGTTACCTAAACAAGTCCTGAAAAGACCACACCAAGGATGGAGGAAGTTTCACAGGGACCATACATTGATAATACACGCAATTAATGACTGCTAAGACAAAAAAGAGTCTGTTTACTCTGGGGATGAGACCCCTAATAGTTTTTTATTCAATCCCAAGCAGTCAGTCCTAAACATATATCCATATGAATAATAAATAAATAAATAAATAAATAAATAAATAGGTAGTCATGAATTTGGGAGGGCGTGGGGAGACATGGGAGGAGTTGAAGGAGGAGAAGGAAATGGTAGAAATGATGCAAATACAGTACTCATGTATGAAAGTCTCAAAAACAATAATAAATTCCAAGGAAAGAAGGAGGAAGAAGGAAGCACCCTAAAAGTCGAGGAAAAAGGACATCAGAAAGGCACCTGTTTGATTGGGAACATGTCTGATTCTTGTTTGCTAAGTAAAAATGAATAGAGACATTTAGATGAAAAGAAATTATTGACTTAAGCAAAGCCCATCAGTGTATACTAAAAATAAATGGCCAAAGTTACTGAGAAACAAGATGACCAAATATGACAACACTTACCCACAGTGCCCCAGCTATTACAGTAAGACAAACATCAACTCTTCAGTAGTGAAAAATGACCATGGCCACCTGGGTGTAGAGACACCAAAATTCCATGGCACTGTGCACCCCAGGGTGGTGGGAAAATGATACTCTCAGTGTGTTCCTGCCAAGAATTTTGCATTTGAATCCAATCAGACTTTTAAAACTAACTTCCAGTTTGCAGGTAATATACTGAGAAGAAAACTATATTAAGAAACACAAAGGAGAAATGATCAGAAAAATCTAAAGTATAGAATAAGCTACAAGGTAGCTGTTCTTATCTTTTAACGAATTGTGCTTAAAAAGAAAGATATACTAGTTACTTTTCTATGATTATGATAAAACATAATAACCAAAAGCAACTGCAGGAAGAAAGAGTTTATTGTGGCTTACAGTTCCACAGCGGAGAGTCTATAATGATGAGAAGGCATGGCATGGCTGTGGGGGGGAGGATGCTCACAGTTCGCACTTCCATCCACATGTAGAAAGCAGAGAGAAGCAGGCAGGAAGTGACACAAGGCTCTAAGCCCTCAAATCCTTCCCCTCAGTGAGTACTTCCTCCAGCAAGGTTCCGCCTCCTAAAAGTCCCACAACCCCCACCACACAGCGCCACCAACTGGGCACCAAATATTCGAACACATGAGCCCATAAGGGACATTTCTCACAAACTATCACATAAGGTACTGTTTTATAATAACTGAAGTTAAGAACATAACACAACAAATGAAGCCAATTGGGTCCTGATTCTAAACAAAACACTATTAAGGAAAGATTTGTGACAGTAAAGACAGAGCATGGCCTAGATGTCATAAGAGACTTCCACACTTTCTGCTCTGGATACAGAGCCAAGCTTAGGCTACCGGACCTAAGCCTCTCCACTCTTACCCATGTAGCCTCAATCCTAGAGAAACTTACAGAAAACAAGAAGTCACTTTAGCTACATGGTTTTCAGAAACCATCACATATTATTTTTTCAAAAAAATAAATAAGGTCTGAGAGTACACAGAGCTGGCCTTGTTATTTTGAGGCACGCATCCTTAGTCCACTCGATTTCCAACAAAGAAATTTGCTTCTGCTTCCATCTCATTGGGCACTCCACTTCTGCCCCCACCCCATGTCCCAAGATATGAGGACCAGAATGAAACTCAGCAATGCCGATAGATCTTTCCCACTACTAACTCCATTTTTCCCAGCAAATTCAATAATGGTTATACATATTTTAATAATAAAACATCTCGGTTAAAAACAAGCAAAATGATCATTTTTTCTTTTTTTTTTTTTTTGATCATTTTTCTATGAGTTTCATCAGAGGCAAATGGACCTCCCATGGGTCCATTCCCTGTTCAATGTTCTTAAATGGGATACCTGACCTGCTCTGAATTTCAGAGGACTGGAGGAAATAAGTGAACAGTATTTTCTATAAACTGGAAACAAGTAAAAGAATGTCCATGGTGACTTTAAAGCAATTCCAGAATGGAAACATCCATATTCACATGAGTAGGAAGAGGCCCACCACCTGGCATACTCCTATAGTTGGGAAGAATGGGAGATAGAAACTTATCTGGCAGTGTAGGGCAGGGGCCCCACAAGCAGCACTTCACTCTTGTCCTTGGCCAGAAGCTGCAAATGTCCTTGGTTTTTTCCTTGGACAGAGGTCAGGAACAGCAGAAGAGAGCTCTGGTTATTCTCTCTTGGCTTCTAAAGGACACTTCCTTCCTGGAAGCTATGCATGAGGGTGTGTCTAAAACTCCAGTCTCTTTTGCTGAGCAGCTTTGGAATCAGATGGCTGGGTTTCCATGGTGGGGATTGATTGTATCTACTCCCTAATTTCAGTTAATCTCCTAAATGATTTAGGATGTGAACTCTTGAGGAGGGTAATACAGGTAGCTAGACAAGGATTAGTACCCTGGAAAGACATTGAGAATAGGCTCTACCTCCTGTTTCCATAGTAACAGCACTAGAAAGGCAAATGTCCTAATTTTCTTTCTATTGCTATAATAAACTCCATGACCAAAAGCAACTTGGGAAGGAAATGGTTTATTATAGCTTACAGGTTACAGTCCATCACTAAGGAAGACCGAGGCAGGAACCTTGAAGTAGGAACTGAAGCAGAGACCATGGACGAATGCTACTCACTGCCTTGCTCCCTCTGGCTTGTTCGTCTACCTGTCTCACACAGCACAGGCCCACCAGCCCAGGGATGGTACTACCCACATTGGACTGGGCCCTCCTACTGTGAGCTATGTTTTAAGTTTTAATTTCTGTGTTTAAGAGATCTATAAAACAAAAATGCCTCTAACTTGTAAACCTCACTTGCTCAAGGACAGATAACTTTATGGAATTCTGAGGGCTGCTGTTCATGAAAGATAATGAGTCACATGTTTTCACTTTTGTTAACAAGGTTGACTGCCCCAACTGCACAGGATCTGCTCGGTCACACATAGGCAGGAGGTATATAGACAAGAAGGACGTCAGGATATATGCTTACCCCAGTTGGACAAATGGGGAAAGTACTTGCCTTTTGAGGCTAGCCTTTATAAGCTCTGGACTAACATAATTTGTGACATTCTCTAGAAATCCTGGGTATGGACCTGGCTAGTGTTGATTGTTGTGGCCAAAATTTAACAAAGCTTACTTCAAATTTGGCTCAAAAATTGTGGGAGTGGTCTTATTCTCACCCAGTGATATTAACATTTTCTGGAGGCCCCAGTGAGATCAGACCAGCCATCCAAATTCTAAAGCCTGACCTTTACTCTGGGACTCTGGTGATGTTTAACATTCTAAATGTTAATTGGTCCTGTTTGCTGTCTGTTACTTAATTGACTCTGATTGGTTAAATAAATGCTGAGGCCTGAGATTGAGCAAAGACAGAGAAAGATGGGACTTCCTGAGATTAGAACAGGAAGCCTGTGCTTTAGACAGAGGATTCAAACATTCCAGACAGGAGCAGCAGGAAGGAGGACACACACCATGGGTTAGAAAAAGAACCTCATTCCACATGGCCAGGAACATCAGCATATCATGGAGAATGGCAATCCAAGGGGACGTATGTATATATGGGGTCATATTTGGGTAGTAGAATTAAGAGCTAGCTTAGATGGGCCAGGATTGCACAATTCAGGCCAAGGCTTGTGAAAATCCATCATGTGTCTGTGTGATCATTTATAATGGCAGCCTAAGGATTAACTGCTGCTGAACCAATTAAGTATAATATAAATACTAGTAAGTAATTTAATTAATTTTTTTCCACACTCTGGAGCTGAAGGGCCAACTCAGGAGGTATACACCTTGAGACATTCCAAGGCTCATAGGCATGCTTTTGGTTTCACAACTTTTCTGAATGAACTGCCATGCCAAGAAAAGCAGCATCTATTGAGGCCTCTGGTGGAAAAATCATAGTTTGATTCTGTTCTATGGGATCTCAATCTGAAACATGGGTGGGTTCAATGGGACCCAAATACTCTATCATCCAGGGGAAGAAGCATGACATCACCCCCCTCCCCCACCCAGTTCTGGTTGTTTGGAAAGTTATGTTTGTTTTGTGTGTGTGGATGGGTCTGTGTTTTCTGGTGCGTCTATAAGTTGCATTGGAGGCATGGTAACTGAGGTGGGCATAGGTGAAGTTCAGGTGAATGTATGAATAATGGGAGCCAGTGCATTGTTTTGTTTCTGACTAGTCTTGAGTGTGTGAGCTTTCTGTGTTCTGTGTTTATTGATTTTGTTTTTGCTATCTCTGCTGCTTCCAGCTGCCAGCCACACCACTAAAGCCATTTTCGATGGCTGCTTTGATGGTCAAGCTCAGAATTTATCTCTGAGCTTTCTGGCCACTGGATTCAGTTTAGCAGGGATTCAAATGTCTTTTGAGTGCGGATAATGTTAAAGTTGTTTTATGCTTTCTACTTCATGGAAAGTCTGACCCTCGGGTTGGCTTGTGGCTTTCCCTCTGTAGACCCAACCATGCTCATTTACAAGTTTCTTCTATGTATGCAAGTCACCAGACTTTGTGACAGGGAAAAGAGAGCAAAGCAAAATAACCCCCCACACCCCAAAAAAGATTACTGGGTCCATTTAACTGCCTAAAGCATTTGCTAAGATATAAATAAGCCTTATCTCAAGATTTTTAAAGACTACTATGTAGACTTTCTGTACTGCACTAATTGTAAGTTTATTAGGTATGGTTAAAAATCTGTAACAAAAAAGTTAACATAAAACTTGTAACACGATAGGATCCAAGATGGCGCCGACCATAGAGCAGTGCATCTGAGTAGTAGGTGAATGAGATTAGTCATTGTGGAGTGAATGTGAGGTCCCCTAGCCTACAGTGAAACACAGACGGTGTCTGAATGCCCACAGCGAACAAAGAGACCGGTCACCAGGTAAAAGAGCCCACGCAGTTCCTGGGAACACAACCCTGAGATCAGCCAGCTCCATCACCGGTCTGGAGAGGAGCTCTGGCTAGAGATCTAGCCCAGGAGCGGATCTAGCCCACGGCTCCAGCCACAGACCAGCGGCCCCGCCTGTCTGCCTGATATCCAGCCTGCACTCAAGCCGCACCACAAGAGCAAAGGTAAGTGAGATTATTTTTTTCCGGAGTTTCCAACATGGTGGCACAGTGTGCACTGTAGCGGAGAGGCAGAGACCTAACCCAGTCACAGCAAAGCAATTAGGAGCCAAGACTGCCTGCAAACTGAGCCCGGGACAGTGTGTTCTCCACAAATACTGGGGCAGGTGGGTCACTCACCCTAGCACCCAAGCATCTGAGGCAGTCAGCAACAGGCGCACTGAGGCCAGCATCTGTTGTGGGTGGAGCTCCCTGCTTGCACAGTCAGCCCAGCTGGGGAGCCAGAACGACTGGGTCAGTGAGAGGAGAACACAGACCCAACCACAGCTCTACCTGCCTTTCTGAGGAGACCTGTCAGCTCCCAGGTCCTCAGAGGCTAGCCCTCTCCCCACTCCAATCCCCTCTATATAGGTCCAATTGGGTCACAAGCAGTTGAGGAGAGCAGCAGCCACCCTCCTCTCCGAGAGCCAGTCAGTCTATTACAGGAATCTGCCCGCCATCTGGAGGCAAACACCAGGATCTCAGGATCAGCCAACCCCCAGGGCAGGGAGTTTTCCTGAGCACCAAGGTCAGGTAACAAAAGAAACAAACAGATAACACCTGGGTCCATCTGATGACAAAAGGTCAGCGCAAGAACATGGTAAAAAACAACCAAAACAATAGGATGTCTCCAGATCCTAGCAATAATGCTACAGACAACTCTGGACAGCTGAACCCAATTGAAGCAAAGGAAAATGACCTTAATCCTACACTTATATTAATAATAGAAGGCCTAAAGGAGGAAATCAAATACCTCAGAGAGCAACAACAAAGTACTGCAAAGGAGGTGATAGAAATGAATAAAGTGCTTAAAGGAATGGAAGACCTGAAAAGGGAAGTTGAAGCAATGAAGAAAATCCAATCTGAGACATCCATAGAACTGGAAAACCTTAAGAAAAGAATCGAAACTACAGACACTAGCATCACCAACAGAATACAAGAGATGGAAGAAAGAATCTCAGGCTCAGAGGATAAAATTGAAGAAATGGATACATCTGTCAAAGAAAATGTCAAATCTAAAAAAGTCCTGACACAAAACCTTCAGGAAATCAAGGACACAATGAAAAGACGGAATCTCAGAATAATAGGAATAGAAGAAAGAGAAGAGTCCCACCTCCATGGACCAGAAAATATCTTCAACAAAATCATTGAAGAGAATTTCCCAAATCTAAAAAAAGAGATGCCTATAACTGTACAAGAAGCTTACAGAACCCCAAATAGATTAGACCAGAAAAGAAAATCTTCCCGCCACAAAATATCAAAACACTAAATGTACAGAACAAAGAAAGAATTTTAAAAGCTGCTAGGGAAAAGGGTCAAGTAACATATAATGGCAAACCTATCAGAATCATGCCTGACTTTTCTTCAGAGACTCTAAAAGCCAGAAGGGCCTGGACAGACATCTTGCAGACCCTAAAAAACCACAAATGCCAGGCCAGACTACTATTCCCTGCAAAATTGTCAATCAACATAGATGGAGAAAACAAGATATTCCATGACAAAGCTAAATTCAAACAATATCTATACACAAATCCAGCTCTACAGAAGATGTTAGAAGGAAAACTTCAACCCAAAGAGGTTAACTACACACAAGAAAGCACAGGAAGCAAATAGCATGCCTGCAGCAAAAACAAAAGGAAAGAAGCTCACTCACACACTATTTCTACCAACATCAAGATGGCAGGAATTAACAATCACTGGTCATTAATATCTCTCAACATCAATGGACTCAATTCCCCAATAAAAAGGCACAGGCTAGCAGAATGGATGCGAAAACAGAATCCCACATTCTGCTGTTTACAAGAAACACACCTCAGCAAAAAAGATAGACATTATCTCCAAGTAAAGGGCTGGAAAAAGATATACCAAGCAAATGGACCCAAGAAAAAAGCTGGAGTAGCAATTCTAGTATGCAACAAATTGGATTTTCAACCAACATTAATCAAAAGAGATGGGGAACGACACTATATACTCATCAAAGGAAAAATCCACCAAGATGAAATTTCAATACTAAACATCTATGCCCCAAATGTAAGACCACCCACATTCATTAAAGAAACACTACTGAAGCTCAAATCCCACATTGAACCTCACACATTAATAGTGGGAGACTTCAACACACCACTCTCACCACTGGACAGATCAACAATGCAGAAACCAAACAGAGAAATAATGAACCTCACAGATGTCAGGAATCAAATGGACCTAATTGATATCTACAGAACATTTCACCCCAAAACAAAAGAATACACTTTCTTCTCGGCACCTCACGGAACCTTCTCCAAAATCGACCATATAGTCGGTCACAAAGCAAGCCTCAACAGATACAGGAAAATTGAAATCACTCCTTGTAACTTATCAGACCATCATGGAATAAAGCTAGGCTTCAACAGCAACAAAAACAACAGAGTGCTTGCAAAAACATGGAAACTGAACAACTCTCTCCTCAATGACCTCTGGGTCAGGGAAGAAATAAAAAAAGAAATTAAAGTCTTCTTAGAACTCAATGAAAATGAAGGCACAACATGCCCAAACTTATGGGACACATTGAAAGCAGTGCTAAGAGGAAAGTTTATAGCTCTAAGTGCCTTCAAAAAGAAACTGGAGAATTCCTATACTAGCCACCTAAAAGAACACCTGAAAGAACTAGAACAAAAAGAAGCAAACACTCCCAAGAGGAGCAGACGAGAGGAAATTATCAAACTCAGGGCTGAAATCAACAACTTAGAAACAAAAAGAACAATACAAAGAATCGACAAAACCAAGAGCTGGTTCTTTGAGAAAATCAACAAAATAGACAAGCCCTTAGCTAAACTAACTAAAAGGCAGAGGGAAAAAACCCAAATCAACAAAATCAGAAATGAAAAGGGGGAAATAACAACAGACATTGAGGAAATCCAAAGAATCGTTAGGTCCTACTTCAAAAACTTGTACTCCACAAAATTGGAAAATCTAAATGAAATGGACAATTTTCTTGATAGATTCCACCTACGAAGGTTAAATCAAGAACAGGTAAACAAATTAAACAGCCCTATAACCCTTAAGGAAATAGAAGAAGTCATTAGACGTTTTCCAACCAAAAAAAGCCCAGGCCCAGATGGTTTCAGCACAGAATTCTACCAGACATTCAAAGAAGAGCTAACACCAATATTCTTCAAACTCTTCCACAACATAGAAACAGAAGGAATACTGCCAAACACATTCTATGAGGCCACAGTTACCCTGATACCTAAACCTCACAAAGACCCAACGGAGAAAGAAAATTTCAGACCAATTTCCCTTATGAACATGGATGCAAAGATACTTAATAAAATACTTGCAAACCAGATCCAAGATCACATCAAAAGTATCATACACCATGATCAAGTAGGCTTCATCCCAGGGATGCAGGGGTGGTTCAACATTAGAAAATCCATCAATGTAATCCACCACATAAACAAGCTGAAAGAAAAGAACCACATGATCATCTCATTGGATGCTGAAAAAGCTTTTGACAAAATACAGCACCCTTTCATGACAAAAGTCTTAGAGAGATCAGGCATACAAGGACCATACTTAAAAATAATAAAAGCAATTTACAGCAAGCCAATAGCCAACATCAAACTAAATGGAGAGAAATTTAAGCATTTCCTCTAAAATCAGGGACAAGGCAAGGCTGCCCACTCTCTCCATATCTCTTCAACATAGTACTTGAAGTTTTAGCTAGAGCAATAAGACAACTAAAAGAGATCAAGGGGATACAAATTGGAAAGGAAGAAGTCAAAGTATCCCTATTTGCAGATGATATGATAGTATACATCAGTGACCCCAAAAATTCCACCAGGGAACTTCTACAGCTGATAAACTCCTTCAGCAAGGTGGCCGGATACAAAATCAATTCAAAAAAATCAGTAGCCCTTCTTTACACAAAAGATAAATGGGCTGAGAAAGAAATAAGGGAATCAACACCCTTCACAATAGCCACAAATAATATAAAATACCTTGGGGTAACTCTAACCAAGCAAGTGAAAGACCTGTATGATATGAACTTCAAGACCCTGAAGAATGAAATTGAAGAAGATATCAGGAGATGGAAAGATCTCCCTTGTTCATGGATAGGTAGGATCAACATAATAAAAATGGCAATCTTACCAAAAGCAATATACAGATTCAATGCAATTCCTATCCAAATACCAACTCAATTTTTTACAGATCTGGAAAAAACAATTCTCAACTTCATATGGAATAACAAAAGACCCAGAATAGCTAAATCAGTCATGTACAATAACACAACATCTGGAGGTATCACCATCCCGGATTTCAAGCTGTACTACAGGGCAATAGTAATAAAAACAGCATGGTACTGGTATAGAAACAGACCAGTTGACCAATGGAATCGAATTGAAGACCCAGAAATAAACCCACACATCTATGGTCACTTAATTTTTGATAAAGAAGCCAAAAACATACAATGGAAAAAGGAAAGCATCTTCAATAAATGGTGCTGGTCTAACTGGATGTCAACATGTAGAAGAATGCAAATAGATCCACACTTATCACCCTGTACAAAACTTAAGTCTAAGTGGATCAAGGACCTCAACATAAATCCAGACACACTAACATTAATAGAAGAGAAAGTGGGAAAAAGCCTTGAAATCATTGGCACAGGTGACAACTTCCTGAATAGAACACCAATAGCTCAGGCACTAAAACAAACAATCAATAAATGGGACCTTATAAAATTGAAAAGCTTCTGTAAGGCAAAGGACACTGTCCTTAGAACAAAACGGCAGCCTACAGAGTGGGAAAGGATCTTCACCAACCCAACATCCGACAGAGGGCTAATATCCAAAATATATAAAGAACTGAAGAAATTAAACACCAAAAAATCAAATAACCCCATCAATAAATGGGGTACAGAGCTAAACCGAGAATTCACAGAAGAGGAATCTCTAAAGGCTGAGAGGCATTTGAGGAAATGTTCAACATCTTTGGTTATCAGGGAAATGCAACTTAAAACAACTCTGAGATTCCATCTCACACCTGTCAGAATGGCTAAGATCAAAATCTCAAATGATAACACATGCTGGCAAGGATGTGGAGAAAGGGGAACACTCCCCCATTGCTGGTGGGACTGCAAACTTGTGCAACCACTTTGGAAATCAATCTGGAGATATCTTAGAAAATTGGGAATAAATCTACCTCAAGACCCAGCCATACCCCTCTTGGTCATATATCCAAAAGATCTGAAAAGAAACCAAAAGGACATTGCCTCAACAATGTTCATAGCAGCTTTATTTGTAATAGCCAGAAACTGGAAACAACCCAGATGTCCATCAACTGAAGAATGGATAAAAAAACTGTGGTACATATACACAATGGAATACTACACAGCTATCAGAAATGAAAAGTCATGCAATTCAAAACCAAATGGATGGAACTAGAAAAGCTCATCCTAAGTGAGCTGACGCAGTCCCTGAAAGATAAACATGGTATGTATTCCCTTACAAATGGATATTAACCATACATCAGAGGATAACTATCCTACAACCCACACACCCAAATAGACAGGAACCTAGCATATCTATCCTAGGAAAAATTCTACCCACCAGTGAGTCATGGAATCTGCTGCAGGTTAGTGGAACCCCACACCCTAGATGGTGTGCCTTATCAAGCTCCAGTACGAGTGTAAGCTCTTGGGCCTCACATGACGCAAGATCTGAGGGAGTATGATATGTGAGGACCCACCTCATCTGAGGAGAAGGAGAGTACCAAGTAGAGGAACAAGGAGGGAGGGAGGGAGGAAGGGAGGGAGGGAGGGAGGGAAGGAGAGAGGGAGGGAAGGAGAGAGGAAGGGAAGGAGAGAGGAAGGGAGGGGCCAAGAGGGGAGGAGGGAGGAAACTATGTTCTAGAAATAAATAATACTTTTTTAAGAATTAATAAGCTTAAAAATATAATAAAAATACAATATAAAATTTTCAAACTATAATTTACCTTACTGGCATGAAAAGAAAATGGCCTTAATTTCAGATTAGAATGTTAGACTGCAGGTGGCTACAGAGATTACACAAACTTGATAGCAGCTTAAAAGTTTTTTTTTGTTTTTTGGTTTTTTTTGTAGAGGTATAGGCTATTTCCATGGTTTGGCATTAAAAAGCAGGTAACAGGTTTAAAACACTGTAAATAAATTAAAGGTGACAGCTGTTCAACCTGGTTTTACAAACCTCCAAGAGTTGAAAAAACTTAGAGCTAAGGTAAAATAATGCATGGTGTTTGCCCATGCCTTTACCTCCAGCAGAGACAGGAGGATCACTATAGAATTAATTGTCTTATAAATTCTAGAGTTACAAGAAACAGGGAGGTGATGGTGCACACCCTTAGTCACATCATTGGGGAAGAATACACCCTTAATCCCAACACACTAGAGACAGAAACAGGCAGATCTCAGAGCTCAAGGCCACCTGATACAAAACAAGCTCTAAACAGAGAAAAACTTTGATCCAGGAGTGGAGGAGCACATCTTTAATCCCATCAGTTGGAAACCACATGTCTTTGATCCCAAAATTTAGAATGCAGAGACAGGCACATAGGATTTGGAAAGATTTAAGTTTAAAAGCTACTTACAAAAGGCAGGCTGCAATTCAAACAAATTGTCCTTTGAGATCTCAAAATATATACACTAAAGGTTTGTTTAGCTCCAAAATATCAAAATAATTTCTTCTTTAATCCGGATTGAAAGGCAATACTTTATATATTATCAAAAAAACCAGATTTGCTCCAGGAAAAATATTACCTGACCCCCCCAAAAAAAGGTAATTGTCCCAGAGTTAGGATTAGGGCAGGGCTCTGTTCTTATCTTTCCAGGAGATTTAAAGCATCCATTCAAGGAATCCAGGGACAACTGGACAACGGAAACCTCAGCAGAAAACAGATCAGACACCAAAGAAGACGAGTGGCCCAGATGATCCAGCCTTGCAGACTTTTTCAATAGCAGTTTCCTCAAAAGTCTATAACCACAACAACTCAAAATCGCTAAGATCGTTCAGCTCCACAGACTACTCCAGCCAGATCTTCAGTAAAGTTCTGAAGATCAGCTTCTGTCTATGAACTTCGTAGGACATCTAAATAGCTGAGCACAAAGGGACTGAACATCAAATGATTCTATTAACATTTTTAACCATTTTTCCATTCTTATTTGGGCCCCAAACAGGTTTACTACGTCCCAAATCAGCAGGAAGTCATTTTAAGAGAACAACGTCCCATCCCCAGAAGGTGGGGAGGGTGTTCTCCCCCTTTGGTTATTTGATAGATAATAGAAAATTTTGTTATTTAGGGGAAAAGACTACAAGCTGTTAAATGGTCTTGTTAAATGGGTTTTGGAGGTTAGACCCAGGGACTTCTCTCTTTTGCTTTTCTGTATCCTCCTTTCTCTCCTATACAGGAGTGAACAGACTTGAGAAAAATGGGACATAGACATAGTATAGGAAAGAACAAGAAAAAAGGACAGATTATTGAATATAGCTTTATACCTTTGTATACTGATACAAAATTAATATTATATTTGGCTAAATTGGTATTGATCATTGTATATTAATGCAAATTTAAGATTGTATAGGGCTACATCGGTATTGATCTTTGTATATTGATACAAAATTAAGATTATATTTGGCCACAATGGTATTGACCCTAGTATATTAATGTAAAATTAAGATTGTATTGGGCTACATCGGTACTGATCTTTGTATATTGATACAAAATTAAGATTATATTTGGCCACATTGGTATTGATCTTTGTATATTGATACAAAATTAAGGGTAACGCTTCTTAAAGGTATTGTTTGTAGTAATACTTAAAAATGAAATGTCAAGTTTTGACCCCTCGCTACCAACCGACATAAACTGTTTAGGATAATTAAGAAATGAAAACTAATAGTCATGAAAACGTGTCATTTTGTTAGTTACTATGACAGTCTATCACAGTTATTTTCTAAGCTACTCAGAAATCAAGTTGCTAAGAGACAAGCAATATTTGCTTATCTAAATATAAGAGATAGATAGGGCATCTTCAAAAACCTCAAGAGATCTGCAGAATATGGCATTCAAAGATGTTTTCTTAACTTAAGATTTTTTGATATTGAGACATGTCAGCTCCTGACAGCACCCCCTATATTACTCCAAGTAGAAGATGAGCATCGAAGAATCTCCAGTGGGAGATGATTGAATTGGTGGAGAGCCATTCTCTTGGCAAGAAAAACCACTTGCTTCAACTGTAGACAGACTCCTGTCCAAAAAGGACAAAACTTGGAAGCAGGTAAGTCGACAGCCTAGCTCTGCCAAGACAGGGTAGGTAAGTCCTTCATAATTCCTGCTCTACAACCAATGTCTGTCAGAGAAATGGGGCCAAATGGCTGAAGATTGATGCTGTAATGTATGGAGAGAAAATGGGAACTGTCCAGGAAGCCACTGGTATGTCATTTTTTAGTTTTGGAAGCTGCAGGCCCTGCACTTCCTATATAATCAGATATATTTATCCCTCTCAGGTCTCTGAGGTGGTTGAAGAATAGATAGCTAGAGTCTCATAGTTAAATTTTGAGTTGTTTAGGAATCAAGAGGGTGTTGTGGATCTAAGAAGATATTTTTAAAATTATGAGGCAAGTTAGTATGAAAGCTGAGTTAGATATAGAACTTTAAACTCATGGAGATGGTTAGATAGTAGAATGTTAAAGTCAGGTGCCAAATACATATGGACTGGACATTGGGAATGTATGCTAAGCCATATAACTCTTATAATCGTGGCCTATTTATTTCTGTTGTTTTGTATTGTATTTATAGTTATAAGAAAAAGAACCGTTATTTGGACTGAAAGGGAGAGCTGTTGGGGGGAAAAATAAATACCTTAAACTAAAAAAAAAAAAAAGAAGGGAAGAGGATGGTGGGGCTGAGGGGGAGGAGGGTGGAAGGGTGGGACTGGACGGGGGAGTAGGGAGGGGATTGTGATTGAGATGTAACTTGAAGAAATAAAAAATAAATTATTAAAAAAAAAAGAGCTGCAAAAAAAAAAACTTGTAACACAGGGACTGATAGTTAAGAATCTATACAGGGGTAATCTTAAAGGAACCATGTAGCATGGTAGCATGTGACTCGCCGCCATCTTAGCTTCTGTCCCTGGTAGGGATGGAGGCAGCCACATGGCTGGCAGTCAACTTTGCCAGGGCTGGAGAGGGTGCTTGTCATGTGACTTCACCACCATCTTGATTAAAGGTGACCACATGGTCTAAATTAACCAAGGAGAGATCATGTAACAGTAAATTTTTATTTATCAATCATATATTTATTAATACTTAACAATTACCTATAAAGTTCCTAAATCGTAAAGTCCGAACCCTAACTCTAAGACCTAATCTATAACACCCTAATATCTATAAAACAAACACTTAACTCTAACCTAAAGTTTCTTAAAAGGATATTCTCTTAGATTAATTTTTGGCATGGATCCATATGGGTGGTTGATTTCTGCTAAGTCTTTCAGTCCTATAGTCTGTGAATCCCATTCCGTCAGATCTTAAGGCAGTTTATAACAACCATTGAAGTGGGGCAGCTCTTAGAAGAATTGTCTCTTCAGTCCTAGGACCCACTTATTTGTAAGACGAAAAGTTTATTAGGCTCACCATTCAGATGCTTTGGGCCTACAAGGGTCTCGCTCTGGTGCTCAGTCCAATCCTGGCATTTTGGCCATCCGATGCTTGAGGGAATCCAAAGTCTGCACAGCTTTCCGAGTTAGACCAATTCCAACTCTACCAAAAGGCATATTTTGTCGCGCTCTCCACCTATGCGGATCACTAAAGTCTCTGGGCGGGTGAAGCAGGGGGAGTGACCTGAAGCCTCTTGGCAAGATGAGGAGGAAGGCCCCAAGAGGCCGCATGCATTCAAATCCTTTGTGTCGGAATGAATTGCAAAGATTTCTTGTGAACTCTGGCCTCTCATTGCCATGGTTCTTGGTGGGCTTTCCAGGGAACACCCTTCAATGTCAATCATATCTGGATGTAACTGGATCCACTCACATCTTTTTACCTGAGAGGCCTGTCTTTTTGTTATTCCAAAATCCCTATGCTCAATTTCCCTAATCCTACCACAACAGGTGTCCAAGATATTTTGAATTAGGATGCATTTTTGTATGATAATTACTGTCCTGAAAACAAAGTCAGAAAAACAAGGTTTATGAAAGTTAGGAAATTGTAACCACACTTGTTTAATAAGGTATTCAAGATCCACCTACATGCATTCACATCAAGAATGCACTTCATACTGGCAGCCTAACCTCATAATGTTAAGAGTCACCCAGGTGGTACTGGTTTTAAAGACATGAAGGGGTCATGGAACACAGCTGAGACTTGGTACTGTGTGGCAGGGCTGAAGTTACTAAAGAGAGAGAGCCCAGTTGCAGTGGGGGACCTCAGCAGTTTTGAAGATGCTGGGCACCATGTGAGAGCCACCAGAAACTCCAACTGCAATGAAATGGAATCATGGGGCCCAAGAATACAGGCTCTATGTGCTGCAAAGAGTGGGTCCAGAGAGGTGACCTGGGCCTTATGGGGAAGCCCAGAAGATAGTGAGTGAGCTCAGCATTGAGTTGTTTGCACCACTGGAGTTTGGGTTTGCCCAGTCTAGATGGTGGTTGTGCCCTGTTTCTTCCCTCTTGATGGAAAAAAGGGTACTTTATTTTTGATATTGCAGAAGCCCAAAGTTGAGAGATTTTAAATTTTTTTAAAGGAAATTTTGGAGTTTTGCAGAAAATTTAAATTTAAATAAAATGGATTTTTTTTTAAGGAATAGCTTTTGAAACAATTGAATTTATAAGGCTTTGGAACATTTTAAGTTTATAAAATGTTTTATATTATGATGCCTTTATGAATATACAATCTTAAAGAAATAAATAAAAGTCTAAAGGCCACATCTATGAGCACCACACTCATAAATACTAGAAACTGGGATATTCCTAACTTATGATGCAGCAAAACAATGACCTAAGCAGTCTGCAAAGAGGCCACAGAATGCCCCTCTTACCTAAGTTTAGTCAGGCTGACAGAGCCTGACTTTAAAATGAATGTCTAACCTCTTTGTCTTTGCTATCCCTGTTAAACTGTAGTTATTTTGACAAACTGAGTCATACAAGACACTGTGATATTCTATAATGACACACTATAAAAGCACAGGGAAAGTAAAGTTGCCAGTCTCTCCATGGGCTGTATTTATGATTTAAACTTTTATTTTGATACTAAAAGAGCTTCAGTTCAGAAACTGTTATTTTTTAAGGCTCAAACTTAACAGACATAAAGCTGCAAACCTTATTCTTATAAAAGCTACTAACTTACTGTAAACTGCTAAAAATAACTAAGACATGCAAGTTAATGGTCAGTCACCTCATAAAGGATCAAATTCTTCAATGTTCTCAGAACTATGCTGTAGCTATGCTAAGTTCAAATGTAATTCATTTACAGTGACAAGCTTTATTTAGCCTCCTGTATGTGTTTTCAAACTTAAGCCCACAGCAAGTAAGAGAAGGAACCAGCTGTTGGACTGAAAGGGGAAACCTCTGGAGGGAAGTGGGTGGAAGGGCGGGTTAGGAAGGGGGAATAGGGAGGGGTTTGTTACTGAGATGTAACTTGAAGAAAAAAAAATAAAGTATTTATAAAAAAAAAAATCAGATATATTTGATAGATTATTGTCCTCAAATTCTTCAGACATCTGATGACTGTGACATTTAAAATGTTTAATGGAAAAGACTCCCTGTAATAAAGAGAAATGCCAATTCCTATCAGGAACCCTAAGGTCTCCAAAGAAGACAATGGGCACCAACTACTCCACCTGGATGGTGGCAACACTAACCACTGGGAAAAAACTGCCACCTGCCCCATGCCTTGCCTGCCACCTGCCCCATGCCTTGCCTGCCACCAGGGTTCTACCTAAGCTATGGGTGCTGTTTGGCTGGATGCTCTACTCTGCCTGAGGTCAGGCCCCCGGGTCCCTTCTCCACAGGAAAAAATCTCTCAGAGCTGGATCTATGTGGCTGCTGAAGATTCAACTATACTACAGCCAGTGCACCAAAGGGAACAGGAACATAGACTTTGTTACCTGTCAATAAGACACTTTGCCCTAGTGGTGCTGCCTTGTAGGCCCCCAGTGTATGCGGAGGCTCTTGGCCCTCATATGACTGCTGAACTGGGGCGGGGGACTGATATGTAGGGACTCTCCACTCCAGAAGAGTGGGATAGAAGGGTTAGGGGGTAGAGGGTGGGAGGTGGGACTGGGAGGGGTGGAAAGAGGGTACTGTGATGGAGATGTAAACTGAAGTAATAAATAAACATAAAAGAAGAAAAATAAATAAATGCTGTCCTGTATGACAGCCAAAGACTGACCACTGTCCCTCAAAAAGCCATCAAGACCTCGGAGCCTAGGACAACCTAGGTTAATGGTAAGTCTCTGTCATTTTCATTGATATGTAGGCCATGTGGACTATATACTTCCTGCTATAATTTATCCTCCTCAGATCTCTGCCGGCATTGCGGCATTGCCGGCTGGGATAACTGTAGCTTTAACAGCAGGCAACCAGTTTCTTCCCCAAACCTGCTAGTTCACTTGTAAAAATCAAGTCTTACTTTTTCTAGAGCTACTAGGTCTCCTGCTGAGAGAGGCAGACAGCTTTGCCTTGCTAACAGGCTTCATAGTAAAGGATAAACAAAGTTCAGATGTAACTTCTTACTATTCCATTATTTAAAGGAACCAGCTTTGCAATGACCACTCTCAGTAATAACTACTCGTGTCTCTAGCAAAGGGTTAGATTGAAAGGAAATAGGTTTTGAATTTATATTAAGTTCTGAGTATCTAAGAAAGTGATTTAAGGTATATAAATGTAAGTTGTAAATGTATAAGAAAGTGATTTAAGATAATTAAAAAGTTTTGGATTTCTTCCCCTACCTACTATCTACTATATACCAAATAAGCTATTGTTATACTAAGATTTCCAAAGTTCAGAGTTTTAACATTAATCAATGGAGTTTTGACAATCTGGTAAAGCACTGACTACTACTATTAGTCAGTCACAAGCTCAAGAGATTTCAAATTTCCTTTGGCTATCTTCTAAGTATAGACTTAAAGGTGCTTCTAATCAGGCTAAAAACATCTCTGTCCAATCCGCTTTATAGAGTCAGAAAGGAGGCGCGCGGGGTTTCCTTTCATCGTGAAGTGCTGTCTGGGAAAGCAATACGTTCAATAAAACTGAGCACAGACTAGCTGCAAATCAAAACTTCCAAGAGAGAGCTTTGAACCCTATTTCTCACCAGGCTCCACCCCAGCCTAATTAAGTCCTAATCTCTGTAATGGAACCCCGAGTCTTTATTTTCGGGAGCTCCAGGTGAGCCTAGTGAACAGCCAAAACGGAGAGATGACTGCAGCAAATCCTTAGAGTGCTCACGTCTCCAATTTGTTCCAGGTTAACCCTGACTCGAAGAGAAGCTGGGGGAGGGCACCACCTGCCTTGGAGCAAGAGAAACCTTTTCCCTTCCTTTCACGAGAGCTCCTTACTGCTCACATCCGCAGTGCTGCCGGTTACATAACCCAAGGAGCTGTTTTTCTTAAAGTTCAAAGTCAAATTGGATCTAGCACAGCAGGAAGCAGGATAAATTTAGAGAGGCTCTCAGGTCTGTCAGCAGAGGCACGCTCTGGCTCCCACGAGCTGTGCAAAGCTCCCAACATTCCCAGGCTGCAAGTACAACTAAATATTCATCTCGGATGAAAGCGAAGTTAGGCGGGATCTGGGCATTCTCACTCCCGGAAAGGTGCATTCATTGCCACCACACATGAAAGCCAAGTTAGGCGGGATCTGGGCATTCTCACTCCCGGAAAGGTGCATTCATTGCCACCACACATGTGCCATCACACACCATCTTCCAGATCCTCTTTTTTTTTTTTTTTTTTTTTTTTTTAGTAATAATGATTATGTGCAGTAGAGAAACTGCTGAAATGGATTGCAGGTGGAAAACCCATTATAATTAAAGCCCACTCACTACTCAAGGGGTGGGGACCGGGGAGCAGGGATTAGAAATTCAACAACACTCACAGTAAAGTAAAGGCATCCCTTAATTTTAGGGATTTTAGAGGGGAGGGACTGTCTGAGTTTAGTGGGAAGGAATGTGAGTTTAGAGTGGAGAGGTCCCTGGGTTTATAAGTATGTAAGTGTGGACACTCATGCCAAGACACACATGTGGGAGCCCAAGGACAGTTTGTAGAGTCATTTTTCTCCTTTGTTTGGTTCCTGGGGATCCAACTCAGAGCATCTGACCTGGCAGCAAAGGCCTCTAAACTGCTGGGCTGGGCTGCCTGGCCTCCAGGTCATTTCCTGCCACACACTAGCACTCTCTAGCACAATCAGCATTTAGTGATTCTTGTTACTTTGATATTCTGTTGTGTAAGATGGGCATAAAGAATTGAAGAGTGTTCTCAAGGGAGAATTCCATCAACTCTAAGATACACATCCTGCTATGCCAGTGTGATTGGCAGACAGCTCTGATATAACCATCTTCATGGTAACCTGAATAAAAATGTCCCTTGTCACTGTTAGAAATAAGTTCAGGGTTGCAGAAGGACCACCACTCCCACTAAAGTATCTTAAGGAGGCAGAACTTCACTTTTTCAAATTGGTACATTCCACCCACAAGAAGAGCAAGCCCAAGGGGCAGGAAGTGCAGCTGGCTTTTATCCTAATGCAACTGAGGCTGTGTCTTTTCCTGATGACTGGGGTCTGACCTCACAGTCTCTTGAGATCGGCTAGTTTTAAATTAATAAATGTAAAGGAAATTAAGGGAAGTGGGAAGGGGTGGGGCACTTAAGTAGTTTAAGCTCCAAAACTGCAGCAGGACCTTTGTGTAAACAAATGTGTTTACAGGGTGTCAGGGTCAAAACATTTGCATGAAGGGTTTACAAGAGGGAGAAGGTAAAAAGAATTTCTTTGTCAAGAACAAAAGTTGTACAGTGTTGATAGACTAAAGTCTAACATATCTTACGTCACCACGGTGGATGTTGCAGTCTGCACTGTGGCATGGAGGAACAGAGATGGAGTTAGGCACTTGATGAATGAGCCCACACGCCTCCCTACGTAAGCCGGGAGCCTTCAAAAAAACACGGGTTGGGGGTCACATGTGCAATGATCCCTCCACAGGGAAGGGTCCTTCCTTGTCTATCATTAGAATGTCTTCTTGCTGAATATTACAGCCATTTCTTTCACAACATGTTGAATTGAACTGTGGATCAGTAAAATAAAAATGCTTTTCCTGCCTAGCTCAATAGCATTGACTTCATTTATTTATGCTACTACAGCAAATTACCCCAGGCTGGAGAATAAACAGCAGAAAACTTAACTTCTCATAGCTGTAAGGCTATGAAGTCCCACAATCAAAGCTCAGTACGTGGGGCAGGAAGTGCACCTTTAGGTGAGGGCCTGCGGTGTGCTGCTTTTCTCAGCAGCATCTTCGCATGGATGAGGGCAGAGGGCAAAAGTAAAGGCAGCGTGGTAGTCCCATAGCATTCCTCCATCTGTTCATATGGCCCTAATCCCATCCCCGGGGGCTCTGCCATGTGACAAACCACCCAACTCTGTGGTTTGGTAGAAGTCAGGTCTCTTTAGTGAAATTAATATGCAGTTCAGCCTAACATCCAGCAGCACTTAAGGAGGACCTTGGTGCCCCCCTTGAACTTGGTGCCGAGATGGGTGGAGCCTAGTTGAGGTCATAGCTCTGTGAGAAGTGGCGTGGCTAAGAAACCACACAAGACACAGATGACACGGGTTACCTCGAGAAGCCACAGGACCGCTGGATATCGCAACAGAACTTGTGGGCCCTCGAGACCACCAAGGATTGCGAGACAACGCTATAAGTAAACCAGAGAGCTCCATGGGACACTCTCTTCCTCTTGCCCTCGCTGGAGAAGTGAAACAAGGTATGCCATTCATCAGCCTTTAGGCTGCAATAGCCTGAGGCAATTCAACAGTGAGAAATCCTGGCAAGTAAGTGGAGTCGGAGAGAGGGAAAGTTCTTGAGAATTGGACATTAAAGTCACCTGTCTAGGGGCTCAAGAGTGCCATAAGAGAGAGCAAGGTGAGTGGAGTTCAGAGGCCTCAGGCTGTGAAGTACACGTGGGCTGAGGAGAATATAGAAATAAGTCTCAGCTGATGGAGGAAGCTGACGTCAAATTTAGCGGTTAAAACAGGCTAACCTTATAAGCCGGCCACAATCTAGCAGTTAAATAAACAGGCCATACGAACTGGCAAAGCTTTGAAAGGACTGTCTACAGTGACTGCTATAACTAAAATCAAGTTTTCCCATACGGACCTACGCTAAGAATATTAATATCCTTTTAAGAAGTTTAAAATAGTACTGGTTAGGTGTTTTTAGATATTAAGTGTTTATAGGCATTAGGTTATAGGATACAGGTGTTTTATGAGTGTTTGTTAAGTATTAATAAATATAAGTATTTTAAATAAAAATTTTCTGTTACACTGTGGTGTTGCAAATGCAGCTTCAACATGTGGATTTTGGAGGAGATATATCAAGCCATTTCATATACTCTTCTCTTTAAGCAATTAGACCCCACTTTGGTTTATCAATCAGATAGGGCCCACCTGTTTTTTAAAAAAGTGGGGCTACCCTGGGCAAGGCAGAAACAGGTAGGCAGGTCTACCCAAGTTGGCAAAAGGAAGTCTTGTGGAAAGTCTCTAAACACATCTTTTCCTCCCTGGATGAATGGCCATCTGTCTGGGGGACCCTTCCCTGACTAACTCATCACTGTCTGGGGGCCCCTTCCCTAACCAGCTCACCACTGTCTGGTTCCTGTTCTGTGGCCATGTTTAGTTTGATTTCTATCTGAGATTCAGAAGTACATGACACAGCAGAAATAACCTGTTGACACCTCTGTGCATTTGTCACCTTGCAGGACCTTGCTGTGTACCAAAGCATTCAACCTTTTTTTTCTTCTTCTTCTCTTCTTCCTAACTGGCATATGACATTGCAGATATATATCATTTCCTTGTTTTGGGAAGATTCAAAATCCTTTCTATACATATTTTGAAATATTCAATTAACTTTCACTGAATAAAGCTATCCGCTATGTTGAGAAGTATTAGAAGCTATTTCCTCTAGCCGATTAATCCCATGCTGATTGACCACTAACAAGAGCAGAAGATCACCAACCATGACCTGAAGGCCAAGTCCAGAGGACATTGACTTGGGAAATGACTTTAAGCTAGTTTGCCCATTTGCACATGGTCCCTGGCTGCTTTGGATGCATTGCAAGAGGCTGCAGGGAAAAGCCTCAGCTATTCACTGTCTAGCCCTCCATAGAAAAAGTTAGCTGAACCCTGGGTTGAGAATCATTGGTATTTTCATTAATCTGGAAAAATCCCTGGGCCCTATAATCTAGCTCTTTCATTTTATAGAGGCAGAATGGTAGCTGAGAGACATCCACAGTCATTCTGCAGGCCCCAGGTGGAGCGCCCCTCCACTGGCTATCCTGTACTCAGCAGATATGGGCATGGTTTCTGGCTCATCAGGCTGGGATTTATATGACTGACCAAAGGAAATATGATTTCTGTTACAGGCAAGTAGCTAGGTTTCCTGATCTAATCATTACATGTTGAGTACATGGACTGAAATATCATGCTGTGCTGTACCCTACAGATACTTGAAATTACTATGTGGTCATTAAAGCTGAAAATACATCTTTTAAAAGTATAAAAAAGCAGAGAATCTGGGTGAACAATGCACAGTGAAAGAAATGTAATAAACACATAGATGTTTAGGTATTAAACAATATACTTAAGATGAGGTTCTCTGTTTCAGCCACCTGTAAAGCCAACATCATACATGTTCTCAGGTATTGCTTCTAGGAGTGTGAGAGCCCCTGTTCATAGAAGACTGTTGGGCAGGTGGGCTACAGCCACCTGCAAACATCATTTTTGACTCCTACATAAGAAGGAGGGGGCACTACTGACATGTATTGGGTAGAGCCCAAGGATGCTGCTGAGTGATCCACAGTGCGTGTTCAGCCCCACACAGAAGAGTTCTCTCTGGCTGCAAATGCCAGATGTGGAAGCAGATGCTGAAGGAAGTCCCACAATTTGTTGTAGTTTGAATGCTGTCTTAGCTACTGTCCTTTTGCTATGAAGACACAACTTACAGAAGAAAACATTTAAATGAAGGCTTGATTAGATTCATAGGGCTTGTACATTGTTGTCATGGCAGGAGATGTTGTGGCAGGCAGGCAGGCAGACAGACACAGTGCTGGAGAGGTAGCTGAGAGTTCACATCTGATCTACAAGTTGCAGGCCGAGACAGAGATCTGGTATGGGCTTTTGAAACCTCAAAGCTCCAGCGACACACATCCCCCAACAAGGCCACATTCTCTAATCCACTAACTAGGGAGTGAGGTTTCAAATATATGAACCTATGGGGACCATTCTCATTCAAACCATCACAAGGTGAATTGTCTCATGGGCTCACATGTCTGAACACTTGCTACAATTTGAGAAGGTTCTGGAACCTCTAGGGAACAGAACCTTACTGGAGGAAAAGAGTCACTGTGGGAGGGCCTTGAGATTTTACAGTTGGTCCCACTTCCTCCTTCCTCTCTACTTCCTGAGTATGAAAGCAGTGTGACCATGCAGAATTCTGCCCCTACCACGTCTTCCCTCCCAGGTTGGACTACGTGCACCAGCACATACACACACACACACACACACACACACACACACACACATTTGAGAAGGTGGCAAAGGGGAAAATAAACATACACAGAAACTGTCCCAGCAGTCCTGGAGACTTGGATATCCAGCATTCTGGTATGGTAGAGTCCAGGTCAGGTGACAAAGGAGTTCTGGCAGACCTCTTCCATCAGGGTACCAGTCCCACTCATGAAGCTTCACCCTCACAAAGACCCCCCTCCTGCTGCCTTTTGTAGGAGTGCTGGGGATCATGTGAAAACTGTGTGTGAGGGGTATAAACATTCAGTCTATCCAGGTTATATGTCTAAGCAGTGACCTACTGAATACACGTATCCTAGGATGGCTATGAATGTAGATAAAAAGGACATATCAAAAGACTGGACACACTGATAGCATTCTGCTTTCAATCTGGAAATTGCAGAAGTTTGGTGATGCTGAGCAAAATTCTCTAGAGAGCTCTGGCAGATGCCAGGAGCAACAGAAAATGTCAGTCCCGCATGCTTGGACTGCCACCTAAATAGTCCCTCCCTGGACACCAATCAGTAACTTTAGCCATTTCCCTGTTCTCACATGTAAGTAGTTGACAAGAGAAATTGAACAGGTAGAGCTGCTTATCAGCCCCCTGAAGTCTGCCACACAATGAGGCCACAGTGACAGACGGGGTGGGGTGGGGCTGAACAGAGGAGGGAGAGAACCCAAGGGTGAGACTGGCCTCCTTCTCCAGAAGGGGAAACAACTGCCTTTGATGAAGATAAACTCTTTCCAATTCCCAATGGAAGATGTCCTCAGTGGCATTTTCCAGGTGGCCACGGGCAAAGAATTGGTCCCGCAAATGGGAAATCAAACTTAACATGTGAGGGGAACAGCTATTAAAGAAACTGCATATTCCCAAGAACAGACAAACCCCAGGCTCCTTGGGAATTGAGCCTCTTGGTGAACTTTGGTAAGAGTTTTGCTTATTTAAAAAAAAAAAAAAACAGTTACCAGTTATGAGAATGTTTTGTTCAATCCCAGATGTGGGGCTGCTTCAGTTAGTCCACAGGTGTGATCAATATGTGCCTCATGAGCTAGCAGGGGCGTGGCTTAGCCAGCTGCAGCATGTGAATTCTGAGGACCAGCAAGAGAAATAAAAAGTCAGACCCCAGAGTAGATGGTGGGCTCTCCAAAGGAGGAAGAGGTTGCTGCTCTGCCTGCTTGTGCTTCCCTCGCACTGCTGCTGGTTTGGCCTGCTGCTGTGTCTGCTGGTTTACTGGACTACTGGATATCCTCACTATTGAGTTTGGTATTGTCCCTAAAAAGAACCTGATGACCCTTATCAGCAGGAAGTAACTCCAAGAGACCTATGTCCATCCCTTTCCCCTCTAACTTTCTTTCTCTCCCACCTAGGGTTGGGGGTAGAAAGGAACAAGGGTTGGGAGGGAGGCAGAGGTATTAAGTACTGTAAAATTAATTAGTGTAAAATAAAATAAAGTCATTTTCAAGAGTGAGCCTATGAGAGTCAACCAGCAGTGTGGACTGTGAAGAACACCACTAAGTGCTTAGAGCAAGGATGAGGTTAGGCCTGCTGTGGTGGGTCCAGCATGGTGTCGAAAGCTTGCTACTAGTTTAAATACTCAGTAGCTAAGAGCACTTGTTGCTCTTCTAGAGGACCCAAGTTCAGTTCCCAATATCCATGTCAGGTGGCTTACAACCACTTATAACTCAAGTTGTAAGGAATCCAGTGCCCTCTACTCTCCTCTGAGGGCACCTACAAACACTTGGCACACACACACAAATAAAACACTTGGCATACATACACACTTACAAATAAAAATAAAATTAGATCTTTAAAAATAGTTTATTCTGGCACGCAGCTAAGTTGTTGACTTTAGCTCAGGTGACAACGTGAAGAAAAGAAAGCAACTAAATGTCACCTGCAGACCTTGTCCCTAGGCCTGCTTTAGCCCCTCATGCTGAGAGGACCAGAGCCACTGTGGCTGGTATAGCTGACTTTCCTGAGGCTGGGAACAGGTTTAGAGAGACACACAGGACTCCTTCTACTCCACAAAAGGCTGATGAACAGGGACTTGTGAACTATTTCTTTTTCCTCTGAAGCAGATCACAGACGTGAGTCCATGTCACATCTCAGAAAAGTCACAGCGGGCAGCACAGATCTTATCTGCTAACTTAAAAGGTGCTGGAGGAAAAGGTTTGATGTTGTCTCTCAAATGAACCTCAAGCAGTCTATGGAGCAATTCTCTTACTGAATGGCTGTCCTTCGCTTCATGCATTTCATCTTCCCTGTCTCCTGGGGAGGATCAGGACTGTTTAATCCAGAACAGCAGACAGCCCCACACCCAGCTCAGCCTTGAGGAGTCAAACATGCAAAGCACTCTGTGGTGTGGAGAATAAGAACCACTTGTACCTTTGATCCGTGCTGTTGAGACAGAACCTCTCTCTAAGAGAGATCAGTGGACGGGGTGGACGGGACAGCTCTGCCAGCCTCCGACATGCCATTCTGTTCCTTTATTCTTCTCGAAGGATGTGCCCTCATCCCTCTTCCAGGGACTTAATCGGAAAACTTCTGGAAGCTCACTGGAGTTTCCCAGGTCCTTGCCATCAGCATGTGTCTGCTTTCACTGTGACAAACAGGGGTGCATAGCTAGGCACCATGTCCTGAGTCCTCTGAGAAAACTGCTGAAAGTTGGGGTGATCTTTGGAGCCCTGATATAGTCACAAAGCCAGTGACTTCAGCACATCTCAAAGAAAATATCAGGTGTGCAAGATCCATGCCGACTGAGAACCCGGGGTTCGTGTTTGTTGTGGTTAGGAGCTCTGTCCAAATCCATGTGAAACAGTGAGAGTCAGGCCCCTCCTCTCAAATCATTCAGCTCCCAATGCTGAGACCCTGCAGGTGGAACCATATAGCCCAATCCTGTTGCAAGAAGCTGGCCTGTTGAAGTCCAGGAGTCTCCATGAAGCGGAGAGCAACAAAGCAGATCTGGCTGTTCCCAGCAGAGGAATCAAGAGTGCCTCTCCTGGGGGAAGGTGTTGAGAAACACCGATGCTCACCCACCACTACTATGCTTATGAAACCATTTCAAAGTCTACTCAAGGGGCACGGGTTCCATGTGTCCAGCAAGACACCCCAGGAATGCATAGCATGACTCTCTCCTTCTTCCCTGCAAGATCTCTGCCTATACAAGAGCTAAAAGCCCTCTAGCTATAGCCAATGCCAAGCACCCAGACTGAGGAGACAGGAACAGGCCAACAGGTCAGGCAGGATGATGGAGGGGTGCTGAAGAGATGGCTCAGTGGTAAACAGTACTAGTTGTTCTTCCACAGTACCTGGATTTGATTCCAGTGCCCACATGGCAACTCAATACTGTCTGTAACTCCATTTCCAGGGGATCCAATGCCTTCTTCTGGTTTCTTTGGTTCTGCTTGTATGTGGTGTACAGATATTCAGCCTCTGCTGTCCTCTTCCTGGCACACCTAACTCCAAGGGTCAGTTTCTTGTGGATTCTAGGATCCCTTGAGTTTACTGTCCTTGGAGGCTTTGGGATACCTGGTCAGACTCTATCCTGTTGGAGAAGCTGCCAATGAACTGAACATACAAGTGACTGGCCTGGGAGTCCCCAGGCCAAGGGAACAGGGTCCTCTAGTATCCTCATCCATTCAAGGTGCTTCAAAGCAACAGGATTGGGATGCACACACTTCCCCACATACCTATAGGACCCGGAGACTTAGAACCCTGCATCTCCTATCAAAGTTTCTCATCAGCTCCCAATCCCTAAAAAGGTAAAACCCACTCCTGTCAAAATAGCTTTCTCCTGTCTGTCTGTCTGTGCTTGCGTAGACTCCCCATACATACCTGGACTCCATTAATCACAAGACAAACCATCAGCCTACATGGGTAGCCCCTCCTGCAAGGCAGCTGGGGTGCAGTTCCCCTCCCACTTGCAAATTACCCATCCAACTTCCTGTCTGACGCTCATACCCATGACAACATCCCCTGCTTATATTGTCCCAGGACAGGTGTCGGAGCCCTGGAGTTACCTCAGTCACCTGGCCTTGACTCTCCAGGGCACATCCCAGTGCAGACCAGGATACTGGGTTTTGTCCCTGACCATCCGCTATGTTACCTGGGTAACCTGTCCTGTCCTGCCCTCTGGGGAGATGTAAGGGAGAAGTTCTTCCTTCAATAGAATCGGGCTCTCTGAGCTTATTCCGGTATGACTGTAAAATGTACTCCACCTGTAACCCTTGCAGTGCTATCCTGGGATCACCCTTCCAGTTGGCTCTCTGACCTGAGGCTCCCCATACTGAACAAGGAGAAAGAAAGGCAGGAGGGTCATGGATAACTGGGAACCCACAGGACTGGAGACTTGATCATGTCCCCAAGAACAAGGAGAAGCTGGAAATGGAGCAAAATGTCTCCCGTGGTCATTTGGCTTGAGGTTCGTCCAACCTTTGACATTGTGACACGGTGTCATCTAAAAGGTCCTCATTTGTGAACAATGGTATCAAGTTACAGAAGAAATGCAGAAGACCCTTACGATGTTTTAAACAAGTTATGGCTTTGAGTTGGGTTGCACACGGAGAAACCCTGGGCTGACTGTGGCCCATGGGCCATGGGGTGGACATGTAGGTTTTGTGACCTCAGAAATACCAAACACTGAACTCCGAGGCTGGGGAGCCATGTTCTGAGGAAGAAGCAGCTGCACTTCACAGAACCCTCATAAGGGCCTGCACGGGCCATGCCCACTGGAGAGGAGGGGTGGCTGGAAGAACTGTGAAGGACACAGACACTTAACTGTGGTTCCTATGTCACCCTGTGATGGCATCTGCCAGGCTGGTGAAGGACAGAGGTACCTCCAAGATGGGACGTGATGGGCAGAAAGGAGGCAGCTATTACAGAAAAGGACATGGGATGTTCATTCACTGATGAAATATGGAATATTTAATCTCTACCAGCTCTGGTTGTGTCTGTTTACAGGCCATTCACCAAGTTACTATTCTCTTAATGTGGCCATAAGCATATTCACCAAAACACCCAAAGCCCAGAATCCCTTCCTGGGATTCTGTTCTCCGCTAGGCCTGGTAGGGAGCCCTCCCTAACCCCAGGCTGCAACCTCCACTTGCTACTGCTCATACAGCCTACCCACTGAAGTGCTTTTGTGGCTGAAAACACTTCTCCATCAAGAGGGCTTTGGCTCTGTGGCATGCCCTGTGCTGTTCTCCCCCAGGGGCCGACAAAGGACAGATATGTTCATTTGAGGTCTGAAGAGTGGTGCCTGTGTCGGCCATGGCCTTCCAGGAAGCCTGTACCCAGGCAGCCAGACAGAGAGCTGCAGAGAGAAAGGGAAGAGAAAGTGGGCCGAGGAGCCACACCTGAAGGCCATGTACATGTCTGGAAGGAAGGTTGTGTGTGGCTCTGTGTACAGGATGCTTTGCACACATACCCTTCTTCAACACACGCAGGACGATGGGCACCTCATCTCAATCCAGGTGAAAGAGCAAAGGGCTCTCTGTCAGAGATCACAGCAATGAGCAGCCCCTGCTTCTCACCATAGTCCTTATGGCCCCTATGCATGAAAGAGCAGTGTGGCGTGGGGATCAGTCAGGGTTCCCTCTGAGCACATGACCAGAAGGTCACCAGTCCCTTGGCCATACCAGAAATCAGAATGAGAACTCCATAGCAGGATCTGGGATAGGGATATATCTGGAGGACAATCTGGAAACACACCCCCAACTGGTCACCAGGCAGTCCTAGGGCAGCAGGACAGGTCCTGTGGCTCCTAAGAGGCAGTATCCCCAGGCTCCCTTCATTGTCACTGTTAGGATGTCACAGACCTTTTTGTTCCTCAACAGAGAAAAATTGCAGCCCTATTCCCCAGGGACTTTGAAATCCTGAGGTGAAAGGTCACACAGCCAGCAGCCTGCTAAGAGGCCTCCGGAGTTCTGACAGTGCTTTGACAGAGCAGAACTTCTGCAAGATTGGAACAAGGGTGCCCCCTCTCTTCTCTCGGGGACATTGATTCTGCAGCAGGAGCAAAGCCAAGGCTTCCAATGACACCCCGGGGGATTTCACCTGTAGGAGGAGCCACAGGACCCACAGGCACAGCACCCATCCTAAATGCCTTCCATGTGACACCAGAGCTATGTGAGCTACAATGCTCAGGCTGAGCTATAATGTTGAGCTTTGCAGAGGGCAAAGTAGAAACCAGCCCTGAATAGGCAGAGGGGGAAGTCCGCTGACCTACATCACTTGCCCAGCCTTTCACCAGTCAGGAGGCAGACATGAAACCAGGATGGAGAAGGGTTTGTGCCTCTCTAGATACTCCAAATGTGCAGCCATCAACATGGAGAGCTGCCCCTTCCCGGACAAGGGCTCCAATTCCAGGACCAAGATGCAAAGCATGTGGAAAGCTGCCTTCCTTACCCCAAATCAAGTCGTTCAGTAAACGTTACAATGAAAGACAGAGGTGAATGTCTGGTCTGCTGGTTTAAAACTGTGTTCCATGGACTGCTAGGAGTTTCATTCATGGAGTGTGGCCCCCCCAAACCCAGGAGGAAGGTCAGGCAGGACTTCAAGAAAACACAAGTGTTCCCCAACCCAAAGCACCTCCTACAGGACTGTGCATGAGCTTGTATTACAGATGCTTTTTATATATCTCAGTTAACATTCTGTTCAGCTGAGACTGAGACTGGAGAGCCAGGCACAGGTTTGTTCTTCATTATAAATGTTCTATCTGTGCCTACAAAAAGGGCTCCAGCACCTCTTGGAACTCCAGAGCCTCTCATGTTCCTCCTCACACATGTTCCCCATGCAGCTATACAGTTTAAAATGGCTTCTGGCCACATCTCCCAGCTTCACGTTCAAATTTCAGGAAATCAATGTGTTGTCTCCGGGCAAAAGTTCTGTGTCAAAAAAAAAAAAAAAAAAAACCAAAAAAACAGCCTGTTATGGATTAGGATCTTTGAGATGGACAGCACCATTTCAGTGGGGAGAAGACAGAGATGGAAATGAGTTTCGTGCTTGGATCCTCAGCAGGAGCTAGCCTGCCTAGAACCCACATACAGGGGTAGCAATATGTGGAGAAAGGGAAAACGAGCCTCTGGCCAACACCTTTCTTGGGTCCTGGGAACTGTCAAATAGTATTCCCAAAGGGAGTTCTAAATGGGTTCTAGCAAGCAGGTATGGGTTCCACGGCTCACACTTTGAGAAAGGGCCTTTATGGTATACATGCATGGCTCATGTCACGGTGGATTCAATATGGCTAGACAAGTAGGCCACACATAGCTGTCCCATCAGCAGGGGGTGGGTGACAGGAGGTGGCAGTATGAGTCAGCAGCCTGAAGTACCTTGAGGACCTGGGAAGAGGGTGCACTGGAGAGTGAACGGCCCTGCCCTACTATGAAACAGTCCACCTTCTATTCAGAAGCAGCATGAAATTAGGACTACCTCCAACTCAGAATGAAACTCGCTAAGTAGATCCATCTGCATGGCTATCCCTGGGTACAAGGACATTTAGTGTGCACTTGATTTCCCCAAGGAAAACTGAGCCCAACACAATACAGAGCATCCGATGAAACTAAGTGTTTGATATCTGGAAAACACAAACAAAAATTATTCATTTTCTATTTAAATTTAAGTTTGCATTTTGCACTTTAACTGGTAAACCTACTAAGTGATAAAAGAAAATAGCTACTGGGACTTTGTGGAATGCATCATCTCCCCAGCTTTACAACCTTCCTTCCTAAGAGGATCTCAGCACAGTGTACTTGACTATGGACAGGTCAAGAGCAACCAGGCCTCTAAGGCAATAGTGACCACTGAGAAGGGGAAAGCCAGAAAGAAGCTCCTGAGTTTGCAATGCTGTTCTGGGGATCCAAGGCAGTGAGGGAGTTCCCTGCATCTCTCAAAGATGACTCTTGGCGATGTGGGATAAAGGGCTGCGGGAATGCAGCGCTTGGAGGAGGCATCTGAAACTCAAAAGCGAGACAGTGGGAACACACAGGAGTGGAAGTTTCTAAGTGGCAAAGGAATGCAGTCTGCAGCTGGTGACCGTCGCAGGCTGATGACGTGCTCACAAACTGGATGCTCAAGTTACTGAGCAGGAACTTCCACCCAGAGCAGATGGCTGCAGCATTGAGGGAGCAAGAAAGGATGTGCTTGGAGACCCACTGAGTTGGCAGCCTGGGGGACATCTATGCAGAAACTATCCAGGTTATACGCTCAGAAGACAGGCCCAACCCAGAACTGCTCATGGGATCCGGCTAGTACTGGGGAGGTAGTATGTGGGGAAAACCCACAAAGGGGATTTGCAAGGGCTGAACTGGGCTCAGCCTAAGCATGCAGTGAGCTACACAGGGCCAGCTGGAGTCGGCAGGAATTGGAGGCGGGACAGAAGGGATGTGGACCTCAAGTAAAGAGTGAAGAAGGCAGGCAGGCTGCCTCAAGAGTGAAGTGGCCTTTCAGGATATTAAGCTCAGGGCTGGTGGGACAGACAGTAAAGGCAAGCCCGACCAAGTGTCACTGGAAAGGGAAAAGCTGCCTGGAAGAACGGAGGCCCAGAGCTGAAGGGCTCCCCTCTGACACTGGAGAGGACGCTGTTATTTGTCTGCACATTTAGTAACTGCAGCATCTCTTCTCCTGAGCACAGGGCTGAGGTGGTGGGCAGATGAACCAACCAGCCTGATTTGTCAAGAGAACAGCGAGGCGAGAGACTGAACCCGTGTCCTCAAATCTGGACAAACCACATGAGGAGACCTGGTGTAAAGGTGTGCAGGGCAGCACCGGCACCACAGGAAGGAACAAGTCAATGGACCCGAGGTAGAAATCAGAGCCTGCGTTTACCAGGGTCAAAGCAAACTTTGCTGGCCATGTGTCCAGAGGGAAGTGTCTATTGTGCCTGGCAGAAAACCCCCAGCACCAGCACCTTCTGTGGACAAGCGGACTCATCGTCACCCCTTCAACACTTCAATCCAAACCGCCATCAGGTAACTGCATGGAGAGCAAAGCATGGGCACAGGAAACTCAGAGGAGCTGTCAGAACGTAAAGCAGTTGCTACCACCAGAGAAAGGGCTGTGTGCACGGAGTAGGCCTGTGGCTCCTCTCACCTGCATGTGGCCTTGAGAGCCAGTGTCAACCCAGCATCAGACCTACTTCTCACCTTTATGGCTGAGCGGCTCTAGAAGATCCCTAAGGCTTCTCCCTTCCTGAGCCAACTGAGTTATTAGGAAGGGCTTCACATCACCCACTGCTTGCACACACACCTGGGACTTGATGACTTATAGGTAAACTGTCAAAAATAAGAATAATGTATTTCTTCCCCAAAAATGGTAACAGCCAAAACCACATGGTCAGCTTCACGCCCTAAGGTCAGAACAAACGCAAACCTCCACACTTGCTTCTAAGAAAGGTTTCCTGATTTTACCTGGGATTCACTGAGGATTATAAGGTCATGAAGTTCTCTAAGGCTGATCCAGCCACTGGAGCAAAGAACCAGTGTTAGAGTGGATGAGCATTCTGTTCACAAGACGTGCATAAGCCCTAGCAAGATCACACCACACGCATGGAATGGGACGAGCAGCCAAGTGTCCTGTCACTGGAATGCCTAAGTACAGAGTGTGGCACGCTCCTCCAGAAGGGCTGAGCCTACTAGTCAGTGGCACAACCCCATGTAATTAGCTAATGGCAAATGACCCATCACCACCCTGGCCACAGGGATGACATTAGGATCGTATTTAACCCCAGCAAGCAGCTAATACAGAAACCACCCCACCCTTCAGAGAAAAGCATCTAGTAAACACAAAACTGGTTTCTAAAGTTTATTAAAAATCAAAGAATAGAAAAACTTTACATAAAAATATGTCAATTTTAGTGTCCACATTGTTGTCCACACAGAAAATTGAAACATGGTATCTTTTTGTCAAACTGTAGCATATAGCCACAGTGGTAGCCAGGCCAATTCATCGGATTCACCACTACCAGGATGGACACATACCTGTGCCTGTGGATGAGAACTGTAAAACACACATCTGCAGGTCACTCGCACGGGCCCACGGTGGCTCCTTAATGCAGATACAGTCAATATTGCTAACGTGTAATTAGTACAGGCCTATGGACCAGTGTTCATAAATACTCTTTAGCAACAGGTTTCACAATTTAAATAGCTTTAAATATTTTGGATGATTTCAATCCCCATGTGCTACTCTGTTCTGAAATGTCTCCCAGAGTCACCAGCCCCACCACAGCAGCAAGAGGCAGACACAGATACATAGAACTTGTCCTTGGTGAGAAGCCCGTCACATTCAGACAATCATTTAGAATTCCCACTGCTGCGTGTCAATCAGGTAACAAAGTAATTAGCTTCTTATCTTGACACTCTCTGAGTGGACTTAAAAGACCAACCTCCCTGTAGTGTTTAGCAGGATCAGAGCCCCCATTTTAGAAATGGAAGTCTGAGGGTCTGTAAGACGCAAGCACTGAAGGACAACTGTGGTATTCCAGGGACTCGGGTAGGCGGTGGATATATTCTTGTCCAAAAAAAGTAACAGAGACAGTGGTTGTTGTGGCAGAATACACTTGCATAGTATTACCTGTATGCTTCTGACGCCAGGCACCAGCTGCTCCCGGGCCCACACTGGGCTGTGCTGTGACACATTAAAATACTTACAATACTCCCCTCGTGCCCTAAACAGCGGAGGTACTTTTCAGATATTTGCTCTTAACAGAACGAGTGCACACCTATGCAGATTCCTCAACGGAATCAATGAAATTCCTTCCTCCGCATCCCTAAATCTGGGTGCCAGTGTCTGTGATAATGATGTTCACCAGGCCCACGGCTCTAGACCACCAGAGTATGGCCACAGTTACAACGCTTTACGGTCTGTATGGCGTGACCTCTTCTCCCCTTAGAGGTTTCACTTCTGGCACTTTAAATGCTGGATTTGCTGTCTAGTTTTTAAAAACCCAAACCAAAATGTCAGAACTTGTGGTCAGAGCAGGACAACAGCCCAAGGCCTACAGCAAAGCTGCCAGTACGCACTGGGGGCCTGGAGCTGACCGCCTCACAAAACCATACCCTCGGGATGGCTCGACTCCTTCACTGCGTCTGAACAAAAGAAAAGACGTAAAAAATAAAGCCCACAAGCCCCTCCTCACGGTGTTCATGTAATGACGCTATAAGACAACCAGCCGACACGAGGAACCCAACTTAGAAAATGCAAATTGGGAAAGGATCTAAGGGTGTTTAAAAAAAAATTCCCTCCTCCTTTAAATATAACTTATGTGAAAATATGAAATTAAATAAAAAATATCTGAGTTATTGCACAAATCATAAGTTTTCGGTATTTACATAGAAAACAGTCCCAAAGTTTCAAACAAGACATGAGGGCAGTAAAACAGCAGCCTGCACTGTTAGAAAGACATGTAGCAGGACGTCACTTCTTTGCCTCTGTGACAGACCTGGATGAGGTCCCCAAATTGCCACATAGCAGAGACGGTCCCTGACACTCCTGAGCCTGCCCTGCTGGGCGTGGATGAAGACTTGTAGGCAGGCAGACAGACACACATCCACATTTAGTAAGGCTTCACAGATGAGCACAAGGAGCTGTTCTGTCAGATGGATACGGCCACCACACAAACATGCAGAGTGACCAGTGTGGGCGGCACTCGGCAGCCCACGGTGGAGGTGCTGGATGCTGGTCTCGGCTCCCCTGCGGTGCCCAAGGCCGATGGGCAGGCTGGGGGTGGGAGCACCCAGGAGCCGTTATCTGCTGAGACTCACAGGCAGGCTGTCCCTCGTGTGCGCGTGCTTTTTCCTCCTCCAGCCAGTGCGGCTGTACTGGTGGTGTCCGCGGTTGCCAACAGGAGGCCTCACGGCTCCGCTGCCCACGGAGCTGTAGCTGCCGCCCTGAGTGTGGTTGTGGGAGCCTTTCATGGACAGTTTCATGCCATTGTGCTGCTGCAGAGAGAGAGAGAAAGAGAGCAGGGCTGGAGTGCACCACAAAGACCACGTGGTGGAAGACATCAAGAACCCTCAGCCACATTATCACTGCCATGATATGCAGGAGGCAGAGGGAACCCTTCACTCGGACAAGATCAAAACTCAGTGTCCTACAGACTTCTAATCTGTCCTGCTTCTTCACAGGTATGAGACGGTCCCTGTAAATCTGGTACCTATCTGTGACCTGGAACTATACCTAAACCCCAGCACTCAACATGCAGTGCAAGGCTTTGGGCTGTTTCCAAAGAAACTGCAAAACAGACGAGAAGCACAAAGTGCTTTTGGGAAGAGTCAGACAAACCCAGCAGACAGAGGAGGCCGAGAAGGAAAGCAAAGGCAGCAGTGCTGACAGCTGCTGTCCCTCTTGCAAAGTTGATCTCCAGCCCTGTTAGTCCAGGAAGGATGCTTCGCTACCTGATGCCAGCAATTAATGATAGGAATTAATGACAGCACCAAAGAGACACATTTGAGAACAAAACTCTACTGGCAAACTGGGATGGGATACGCAAAGAGGAGTTTGCCAGAGTAAAACCTGCCAATACCGACTGCTGCCCAAACAGCACCCAGCCCTGTGCGGGTCCCAGTCCTCCACACAGGGCAGGACTATATCTAATGCCCTACAAGCTGGGGAAAGGTCTCCAGGCATGAGGCACTCTCAGGGCTAAGAAAGTTGGGAAGACATCCCAACATGGTTTGGCACACAGCTCTCCATCCTGGCAGGGAAGCCAGTGACTGGGTACACTTGATGACATATGCCACACACCACAAGCTGTGGCAAGGGTAGGGTTTGTCTTTACCTTCTGATTTTAGAAACTAAAATATGTGGTGAAAAGAACTTGAGTACACTGAAAACCAACTAAGGCTTCCAAGTTTACCCCTGCTCTATTTCACACTGTAGTACCCATGAGGAAATTAGCACACTAGATGGACACATTTTTAAATGTTTACAAAAGAAAAACAAACACGAGCCTCCATGACAGGACACAAAAACCCCTGTAAAAACTCTCTGGAAGTCTCTTTGAAAGGGCCCAGGCCCACCTGGAGGAGCTGAAGTACCTGGAGTAGCTGCAATACCTAGAGGAGCTGCAGTACCTAGAGGAGCTGCAGTACCTAGAGTAGCTGCAATACCTAGAGGAGCTGCAATACCTAGAGTAGCTACAGTACCTGGAGTAGCTGCAATACCTAGAGGAGCTACAGTACCTAGAGTAGCTGCAGTACCTGAAAGAGCTGCAGTACCTAGAGGAGCTACAGTACCTAGAGGAGCTGCAGTACCTGGAGGAGCTGCAGTACCTGGAGGAGCTGCAGTACCTAGAGGAGCTGTAGCACCTGGAGTAGCTGCAGTACCTGGAGGAGCTGCAGTACCTAGAGGAGCTGTAGCACCTGGAGTAGCTGTAGTACCTGGAGGAGCTGCAGTACCTAGAGGAGTGGCAGACAACACCTACCTTGTGATAGACGTGAGGACTACACAGTGGGTTGGGAGATGCTGAGGGAACGCCTGGGGAGGTCACACTGTGAACGGCCTTCAAAGATGTGCTTCCTTCAACACCAGCCTGTCTGCAAGGAACGGGGGCAACTCCAAGGGTCGGCGGAGGGATAGTAAACCTGGTCTAGAAGGAGAAGAGAAGTGTATAGCTTCGCACCAAGCTAAAGCAGGGTGGGTCTGCCTGTGCACAGCCCACTCATGCTTCTCCATAGGGCACGTCATCTTTTGTGACCTAACAGCAGTCTTCAAATTACACACACCTCATCTTCTAAAGCAGCAATTACAATACCAAGTTATGCCAGTCACTAGGTCATAAAATCTAACATGCTCCAAAGATTAAACCAAATTCAGAACAATTAGAGCCATGAGAACAGCAGCTGTCATTTCAATCCCTAAAATGAGCTGCAGGGTGAGCACTCCTCACCTCATGAACACAAGAACACAGGGAAGGGTCGAAAAGGGCGGCTCTTTCTGGCTCCCGTTCTAGCTTCTGCATCATCTGTCCCACCCACAGCAACGGAAAGCTGGTGAGAGCCCTTCTTAGCATAGCAACAATGCCTCCATCTCATGCAGGCATCACTGCTTTGCCAAACCTTCCAGAGGGAGTGGCTACAGTGGGAGCTAACCCTGGAAGGAAAAGCTCCAGATGGGAGACCAGCAGAGTTTGGATACACTTTGCTCAAACTGTATGGTAGGGAATCTGATACCAACACTCTGCTCTGGGTCCGTACCACAAACCTAGGCTCCCCTCTCCCGAGAAGTGAGTTACCAGGATAGCAAGCTCCGCTTCACCCTCCAGGATCTCTAACCGTTTAACGTCTACCAATGACCTCCACTCCACTCACCCATCAGACTAGGAATTTCTGTCCCTAATGGGTGGACATCATTTTGTAAGCTGCTCTAGATAAAAGAATGCCTACATTTTAACACGGGGTTTTCACTTAACTACCTTGCTGCTGCAACTCAGTCTTGTCTGAGCTCAGCCTGGCTCATACTCACACACAGGAGAAGCATGCAAAGTAATGACTAACTGAGAGCCAATCCCACACTTGCTTAGACATCACAGGCCAAAAACATCCCCTGGCAGGAAACTGAAGCTGGCCTTACACTGGGCTCTACAAGACAGTGAGCCCTGAAGAGTACATAAAGGCCTCCAGAATGGGAGGGTGGTGCCAATGTCCTTACCAGAAGAAGACAGACAATCAAGTTGAACTGAGACACAATTTAAGAGCTTACACAACTGTCTCAGAAAGCTCCATGAGTGCACTAGTTGAAGGTTTGTAGTCAGAGCTACACTGGGTGAACTGTGTCAAATACTCGCCAACACTGGAGTCACATGCTTTAGCAGCTCAGAACTTCAAAACAGTTCTGTGGGAACAGACCTCAGCAGGGCCAAAGGACTCTAGGAAAGACAACTGCATGTTTCTGTACTGTCTTATACTCCCACATTCCAAAAGTTGCTTTTACTTTCAAGTTAGTAATGTATTGAATGTATACAAATCCAACTGATATATAATTAGGGTATATACATAATATTGAATATTCATAAAATATTTGTCTTTTACATCTATTTACATAAATTTTAAAAAGAGAAAAAGTCCCAAATAAAGCCTGATTCTCTTTTACATCGATTTATATAAATTTTAAAAAGAGAAAAAGTCCTAAATAAAGCTTGATTCACAGAGTCCAAGTCCACGCTGACACTCCAATGGTCTGCACACTAAGTTTCTGGAAGAAAGAAAGCTGCAAGTGTCCACTGCTGCCAACAATGGCTGACCTGGACCCTGCTGCACGCAGGGCACCCAGAGGACCTGCCAGAGCATTCAGTACTTGAGGACCCATCACACTGTCTCCAGAACCAGCTGTAGACTTGTACTCTACAGCCACCAAAACATGACAACTCCTGGGAGATAGACATGCCAACACTAGTTGCAATTCACAATGAGCATTCATCTGCTCTAGTGTACTGCTTGACATGGGTGCTGTCCCTGGGAAGGGAGCTTGTACCTGATTGTTCGTTGTCATGATCAACGCTCTGGAAGCAGCGGGCTGAGGTTTGCTGCTGGGTATCGGCAAGGCTGTGGGCAGGCTGGCCATCAGGGTGCTTGGTGCTTGTAGGCTGAACTGATAAACACTGGGCGTGCTGCAGGGTGGTGTGTCTGAGTCCTACAGTGCAGAGACAAGAAGAGCTGTAAACACAGTGTACTTCTGAGGTCCGAGACAGAGACCTTCCAGAAGGCAAGCTAGGGAAGGTCACTAAAGCAAGTCTCATGACCAACAAGTGGTCCAAATCTACCCCTCCCCTTCCTCAGAGTTATTTCAAAACGGAGAAAGACGAGGCTACAGAAAACATACATGAGATTCATGGACTTAGCTTTGTAAATCTCTAAACCAATTTTCAAGAAACCACTCAAACAAGTTCACAACTTGGTTGAGTGGAATGACTTACCTTGGTCAATGGGTCATAAAAACAACACAGCCTAAGGCTCTTAAGGCCTATGCCAAAGAACACTGAGCACAGACTTTGGCACACAGACACAGACACACATACATCAGCAAGGGACTGAAATTGATGAGTAGGTCTTGAACTCCCTGCTAGACATAACAAAGACACCAGCCACCCTACAGACAAGAGCAAAAGCCCACTCACAATATCACTTCCAGAAAGTGAGGACACGGAAGAAGCAGAGGAGCCTGAAGACAGCAGCTGGGGACTGGACAGGGACAGTGTCAGACGCTGGCTATAAGGGGAGCTGGGCTCCCGGCTCTGCATCTGGTCCCCATTGCATGTGGAGATTCTCTCCTTAATCTTAATCCTGTTGTCTGGGACAGGAAAGCAAAGCCTGGGTTAGTGATTAGCTGTGAAAAATGCTGCATGTGTGACTTACAAACAAACCAAACCTTACATCTAGTCCAATCTAATTTTAAATGTGTATTAAAGTAGTTATCAGAAAACATTAAGGTATTTGGCCAATGCTGGTGGGTCTTACCTGTAACTTTTATAAACTATAAACATAAACCAAGTATTTCCAATGGAAATGTAGAATTCTGAAACATAAATACATACTATGTTTCTAAGATTTGAAACAAAAAACCATATGAATCTCACTGATGTCTTGCCATTATGTGTTGGAATGTGGGTAGCCTAGTTTAACCGTGCAACATGAGCAGCTACTTTCACCTGGCCCTCCGCACATGCCTACTGCAGAGCTTGCAGAACGGATGACCTATCAGGAAAGTGGAAACGGAGCTACCTTCCCACCTTGACCAACCTACAGACAGTAACAGAAGCTTCAGTGCTAGGGGCAGAGGGCCGAGCTCACGCTGTGTCAGCCTCTCACCCAGGTCTGGAGACGGGAGGATTCTGCTCCCCCACTTCTCTTTGATCCACCTCCGGTAGTCGATCACTTCCTGGGTGACTTTGATGATTCTCCCTAAAGTACTACAAAGAACAAGATTGGAGAAATACACCAAGTGTAGATGTGAGGCTCATCAAGGACAAAAGAAAGCAAGCTGAGTGAATGATACAAAATATCCAGAGTTCTGACATGTCTACACTCAAGTGTACCAAGAGATCATGGTACAGACAGAAGCAGGTTCTCCATGTCTGAGTACTTAACCAGGCTCTGTCTACAAAAGATGACAGTTTCAAACAGTGTAAGGGGGCCCAGACTCTCATTCACAATGGCCATAAAGTTCTGACGTTTCGTTTCCCACTTCAGAGGTGAGGAGAGAAGACTCCAAGTGCCCATCACAGAGCTAGGGGCTGGCCTGCAACCTGTGTCTGCACAATCGGGGTAAAGCCACAGCCTCAATCCTAACAGAGTGTCCTGAAATGACCCACCCCAGAACAGACATAAAAAACTGCTGACAGCAAGCCCCCTTCCACACCCATCCATCTCTCCTCCCTGCCAACCCTCTGCTCCCCACCCCCACATACTACAGCAGCTAAGCCAGAGTCTGACTACCAATAAAGGACACACTGCAAACTATCCTCAGTGTAGACTGAAGGACAAGTGAACAGTGGGCACTGGGGCAGAGCAGTGTGCTCAGATCCGAACTCACGCACTCACAGCGTGAGCATGCACATCTGATGGCTGCTGGACAAGGGCCAAGGATTTAAAAGTCAGGGATCTGCCCTAGACCATGAGCTATAAAAGCCGTCCTGATTCCCTAAAAGGCTTTCCTTATTATCAAGGGCCCCTCAAGTATGACAGTGTACCCACCAATGTCACAGAAACACATGACTAGAAAAAGTGCACCAGCCACTCCATAGGAAAGAGGAGCCCAGAACCCAGGTACAAGATGAATTACCTTTCAGAATCCCTGTTGGGGTAAGACCTGGCGAGCGGTGACACAGCGTGGCTGAGCACAATGTAAGCGTAGTCAAACACCTGCTTCACCTGCATGGCCCCGTAGGAACTCCGCCCAACATCGTTCCCTGCAACACAAAAGCACCCGCCTCTCACACACAGTACTGTGAATGGGGCCTCACCACTACATGCCTCCCAACTTCAGCAGCTCATGAAACATGCATGTAAACATAGCACTGAGTTGATCCTGACTGCAGTACACAGCTCATGGTATGTAAAAGTATACAGGCTCAGTGTGCATCAGACTCCACGTGATCAATCTGCTACCACCAATGAAAGGAGGCAATCACAGGTGTCTGACAGTTCATGAAGTCTGCTAATAAATCCCTAGGTGGCAGAAAATAAATAAATAAATAAATAAATAAGGAACCCCCACACCACAAACAAATGCAAGACCTCCTAAACATCTCAGCAGCATGGACCCGGCATGACCAATAACCTCAGAGTGATGGTCCTGCAAGTGGCCACAGGACGAGGGGGAGTTCACCCAGAAGAAAGAAAAGAAACAAAGAAAGGAGGGAGAGAGGTGGGGAGGGAAGCAGGCAGGCAGGCAGGCCAGCATTTAAAGGCAGAATGCTACAGATAGAAACTCAAAGAGCGATGCACATGAAGCTGTCACTGGAATCAAGAGGAACTTCAATTCCTACACACATTCTTCCTCAGTCAGGTTAGGTATGAGCTTTTGCGGGAGGACAGTGGAATTCCATCTTCCTAGATTCAGCTATATACCGCTGTAGTAAAGCAGGCACATTGAAAACAAACACCTGAAGACATCAGCCATCTCCAGCTCAGCGGTCCAACAGACAGTCTGGTGGGTGGCAGAGACCCTGTTACAAGATTCCCAGGACACCCCACCTTCCCATCCATGCCACTTAAAAGACAGTGGAGTAGAACTGTCTGTATATTTTCTTTCAATAAATTTTTAAAGAAATTAATCTCACCTTAGAAGCAATGAATCACTATAAAAAATGACCATTAAATGTGAGGACAGTACAGTAAATAAATAATGAGCAGGAGCAGAATACAAATGAAGCCAAGAGCTGGGGTGTGACCACAGTGTGGGACAAGTTCCCCTAACAGATAATCAATGAGAGGCCAGCTCAGGAGACCACAGCTGCAGCATATGCAGTTCCATGAGGAAAGGAGAAAGCAGCAGGTACGTGCGGCCTTCAGTCACTGACTCTGTCATCAGTATTAAAGAGCGCCTCACCCAAGAGATGCTCAATATGTTATGTGTGGAACCGAAAAGTAATGAGCAGAAAAGAACATAACTAAACAAGAATCTACAGCGCAGTTTTATGAGATTGGCAAAGACTTAAAGATCAACTGTTGCCATGGTGATACAAGCATGCTTACACACGCTAAGAGGAGTGAGGCTGAGAGAGCCCTAGCTCAGCCACCAGGCAGCGCAGCAGCAACATTCACAAGGACCCAGAAAAGCAATGGGAGAAACTCTGCAGGAGATGCGCTCACTTTATCTACCAGAGAATGCCTCTTTCCAGAAGTGAATGGTTTCTGTGAGGCTGTACTAATTAACCTTTCCTAATTCTGGTGTTCACAGAATGCAAACATTTTAAAATGCAGTCAGCTAGTTACAACAATGACCCCTGAGAGTTGTGTCCCCGTCCCCCCCCACTCCCCGTACAGAGAAGCCAGCACTGTGCTCCTGGCTAGCGGGAGTAAGCTCACCAGGCAGCAGGGGGTCCTCAATGCACAGCATCGATGGTCGGTACCCACTGGTCATGGCTTTCATAATCTCTTCTTTGGCGATATAGGCACCTCCTTCTTTTATTCTAATACCAGTTTTCAAGTAATTAAAATTCCTTCCATAAAGTTCAAAAAATTCTACAAGAAGCATTCCAAGGTTTTCATCAGCTCTCCGGGCGTCAATTCTTGGGTGTAACTGTAAAAGCAACAGAGCCACAAGGTGTATGAATCGAACTACATTCTATCAGCCTCTCTATGAAGCCAGTGAGAGGTTCACACTCAGCAGCACCTGAGAAAGTGTAAGCCACAGCCAGGAGGCCCCGTTCACCTGGACACCCTCTGTCAGCGGGGATTAGAGAGCAGACAGTGGAACACGCACTCAGACCATGACATCCAAACACAGAGATCTAAGTGTCTTCATGCTGCCCAATGGTGAGTCTTCCATGTTCTGTACACCTGTCACTCAGATGATGGATGCATGTTCCTATTAATCTCACCGCCCTGAAATGTCACCGATAGGTGGCATTTTGAGACTGAGGAGACTCACGCATCATGTGACCCAGAATGTGAGTGCCCGAGGCTTAAGCCTACATCCTGCTTTCACACACAGCACTGTTAGCCTAGCTCACAGCACACGTTCTTCAAGCCACGGCCTCATTGTGACGCTTGGCCGCTGCCCCCGACAGCCACCTGTGCTGCCCACCACAGCAGCACCTGCCAGCCTCACTGGTCACACTCTCAGAGTGGCACATGGCTCACCGCCTCCTTGGTCACACAGAGAACTCTCTCCTTGGCCCAGGTCTAGATGGTGACGGTCAAGTGTCACTAATATAAGAGTCCTGGCAGCACAGTGGCTGCAGCGTGAAGCACGCCCCTCTAAGAACAGTCCCTCAAGCGGCAGAGTTCTGGGTTCCCAGACTTGCCCTCTCCCTAAGAGCGGGGGTCCTTTTGCTGAGCCTTTACTTCCTTGCCTTTTAGTCAATCAGCCCACTACATGGCTCAGCCTCCTTCCCTCAGGCAGCTGTGAGGTGAACAGGATACTACAGTAGGTCCAGCCAGAGGCAGGTGGGCTCCCACACAGGGGCAGAAGGTGCGGGCTGTCTCATCTACATGGTGCTGTGAGGTCTGACAGCCACAAGCCTCCATGACAAGCACACCAGGAGACCTTGGAAGTCCTCACTCAAGGTGAGATCAACTGTCCTTACAAGATAACTGAAATGTGCTACCTCAAGTTAGGGGTAGTAAGAAATAAAAACAGAAGGCCATTCAGCTCCCAGTAATGTCACACGGGTGGCACCATCATGTTAGAATGGATGCATGAAGCTCCCTGCTTAGTTAGTTCTCTGCTGTCATGCCTCGGGGATGCATGCTTCAGGGGCAACAAGTCTGAGAGTCAAAGGTCACACACAGTCAGAGCTGTAGCTGACTTGCAGGTGGCAATGTCATTGGAAATAATAAACCATCACCAGGCACACAAGGAAATCAGTGATACACATGGGGACATATATTTGGGCAGATAAAATATACAGGAATTTTTTTTCTCAAGCAAATGTAAATGGAATAAAACTTTAATTAGCTTGGGTACTATTTTATATATGTGAAAGAGTCAGCAGGTAGAAGAGCTCATGTCCATAATCTCACTACTCGGGAGCCTGAGGCAGGGGAACTGCTACTAGTCCAAGGCCAGCCAGGGCTACATACTGAATTCCAGGTCAGTCTGACCTATAAAAGGAGAGATTCTGGCTGACAACCGCCAACCAGCAAAGAGAGGAGCAGCCTTGGACTGTCCGCTGACCTGCCTCCCCTCCTGCTTCTCTCACCAAAGCAGGGATGATGTGGAATTTAAGACTGTAATCACAGAAAGCTTGCCACGCACACTGGCTCACATATGTAATCTCAGACCAGGGAAACTGAGTCAAGAGGACTGCTGTGGATCCAAGACACCCTGGGCTACACAGCGTTCTAGGCCATCCAGAACTAAAGTGACTTTATCTCAAAAAAAAACAAAAAAACAAAAAGAGAACAACACAGAAGGAACTTTCTTCATCTTTCCCCATGTTGGTACTTGCCTTGTATTCTGAGTGTCTGGGGATAAATTACAGATAAGCAGCAACAGAAAAGTCTTTTTATGATTTATATAGGAACAAACTAACTCTTGCTCTTACGCACTGAATGAACAATCCACAGTTGGTCAACACAGTGAAAATCTGAGCTGCCTGGGACTCAGACAAACATCACTCTGACTTCTGAAACCTGTACCCAGATAGGAAGTCAGCCACAGAATCAACCTGCAGGAGGGACGCTGAGCCAGAACAGAAGCAGGAAGGGAAAGTGCTCAGTCCATGTGGAGGGCAAGTGCAGAGAGGCCCACTCACCTGCAGAAAGCTGATAGCCATTAAGATGAGGCTGTAGGAGCTGATCCCGCCTGTGAAGACTTCGTTCAGGTCCCTCTGCAGGAGGAACTGCTTCAGCACTAAAATCAAGTACGGCAGCAGGGAGTACTTCTGCAAACCCAAGAAAGTCGTACAGGTCAGCTGATGCACTTTTAAAGGGACTCTGGACAACTACATCAGAGGTGAGAAAGAGCCGCTCATATATCCCCCAGCACCACACCCACACCCACACGCGGGGGGTGGGTGTGAAAAGGCCCTCTCGTCCCAAGCGGAGAGTCAGCGGGACACAGTAGTGCCCTCACAGAAGAATCTCCAGCACTCAGTAAAGAGGTGTGCTCATCCCAAGCAGAACAAGGGAAGCAGAGACACAGGACAAGGGGGCTGGTCACAGAGCTCTCTGGAGTGCGACTGCTTCTGCACATGAGATGACAAAGGGGAGGAGGAACTGACAATGTGGAGGAGACCTCAGGGCCGGGGTGTCTGCCTGAGTACCAACACTCAGAGCTCCGGAAGGCGTCAGCTCCGGTACCCGCCCATCCCAGGCACTGAGGCCTCCACCCTGAGCCGGCCTAGACGGACTAAGGCCAGTAAGAGAGTGTGACCCTGAGCCAGGAACGCTAACAGATCTCTGGAGAGTATGGCTCGATGTCAGGAAGCAGCAGTCACTCACTCAGAGCACATCAGAGAAACAGCCACATCCTTCCCAAGGGCTTCCAGAAACCCACTATAGGGTCATGGTAACTGCACTGTCTGTATAGCTGACAGACAAGGCCCCACCCCAAGGGTTTAATGTTCATGAGAAAAATGAGTGACAAGGTCTCACATCCATGTCTGTACTGGGGACCTGCAACAAAGGTACCTTCATGTAATTCTTGATGAACTCTGCCGCCCGGACACCGGTCTCCATGTTAAAGCTAATGTCGACTTTAACTTCGGTCTCCTGATCTGTGAGCTTTATGATTGGCACCTGTGGAGATGGAATTTAAAAACTACTTTGACAATGACATTCTCCAGACAGCCACTCGCCTTCCTCTCTTCACAAAAGGGAATTAGCAGTCAAGAAGGTCAATTTTAAAGAGCACGGCTCTGTCAGGAGTTTTCAGTGGTCACTGGAGGAGACCCACATGCCATCCAGCACCTGTCTTCCCGCAGCAGGCTGCTCCTGCAGGCTGACTCTGAAGTGGGGCAGTGAGGGGGTGTGGGAGCTTCAGAAAGAGGACTCTGGTGGGCGGGCCTGACCTGCATGTGCACCTAAGAGCCATAGTACACATGCCCAAAGGCCAGCTCCACTTCTGCTCAGAACAATCAGAGAGGGCTTCACACACTGAGAAATACACAAGCAGCAGCACTACCAAAGAGAGAGGCTGCGCCACACACAAACCCTTGCACCCCAAGATCCTAATCCATGGCTATCACAGGAGGCTGCTTAGAAGAGAGCATATTCCCTCAGCAGCCGGGGTGGGTCACCTCCAAGTGACTGAGGACAGAGTACACAGTGTTCAACATGCTGTAGAAGGGAGTCCGGGAGGACTGCACAGTTAAACTCATCATTACTCAAAGGTACTGTCTGGACCTTGGAAACTTTCAACGTTAACAGAAAGCCCCTCGCATCTCACTCACTGTCCAAGGGCCTCGTGTTCATCAACTGCACAAACATGAGTGGCCACAAAAAGGAGAGGGGCCAGAGCGTCTGAGATAGCGGAATGAGGGACGAAGGAATAGATGCATCAGCACAGCAAAGACGAAGAACTGCCCCAGGGACCCGGCACAGCAGTGGCGCCTCTGCCCAGGTACGTGATGGAGCTCAGTTCAATTCCCTTGCTGTTCACTGTGGGTGTTTCCTCATGTGTCAAATGCGAAAGGACTGAGTGCAACAATGGCCTTCAGTGTCTCAGAAGAGCTCAGATGCATAAAAGGCAGCGTGGGGAGCCATGCCTGGAGGGACTGCTGCTGGGAAGATGCTGTGCAGGTACTTGTGAAGACCCACACTCCTCAGTGGGCGGCATGCTTACTTCTAAGCTGTGCAGGAACTTGTGAAGACCCACACTCCTCAGTGGGCAGCATGCTTACTTCTAAACACTCACCCACCACAAGCAAAAGTCCCCGCAGGGCAGGCATGGCCTGAAGCTCATACTTTCCCCACGAAAACCCTGAGATGAGGCGACACAGCAGCCCATGGCCACACAGCTGGTGACTGGTACCTGTAAGCTGTCGAACCTGACCACTGCCATGGCCCTCAGGGATTCCTTGGAGGCAGGCTCATCGTCCTGCGTCTCCTTTCACATGCAGACCCAGCTCTGGCAGCAAAGGCAACTCCAGGTTTTCCTGCTTCACTGCAGCCAGCGTGCTGTCTTTCCCACAAAGAGCCACACAGCCACACTGACCCCTATGCTGCACTCCAGGACAACAGCTCAGGGAATGCCACTTTCTACTTAGCGATCCTCGTCCTTGCCTTACTCTTCGAACACACAGGGACAAGAGTCGGTCTTTTGGGGCCAAGAGTGAAGATCTCACAGTGAAAACAAATCTAATTATCACAGGACACGTTCTCAGCTGGTAATGCATGAGGAGGGTAGCTGGCTTGTTTTTACCGCAAGAGGACAATCTTCAAAATGTAACCAGTAACCACTGTCAGGGCAACCAGAGCAAGCTGGCACCAGGTGGGGACTCCCATTCAGGTGGAGGTATCAGACCCCCCCACACACACACACTCACTGTAGCTTTGTCAAGAACTTTGATGGAGCATGGCTCAGCTACATTGTGCTTTCGAAGGGCTTGTTCCAACAGCTGTAATGGAGGACGTTCCCACTTTCCAAAGACAACCAGGTCTATGTCACTGGACAAAAGAGAAAAGTACATCAGTCACAACACACCTCACCAAGAGGTGACCTCCCATATGGGAGGTCAGTACCACAGCATGCTGTCTCTATACCCACAAGGTCCCACTAAGCACGTAGGCCTTGGGCACTGAACGCAGCTCTCGAGCCACCAAAGTATGCAAAGCCAGAGTGAGAAGGTCTTCGAACTCTCAGTAATCAATGGGGTGAAATGGATGGACCACTTTCCAGATATCTGCACTATCAGCACTGGCTCTCACTTCATGACTCGGGGATCCCTGAGAACTTTTAATCTTCTTGGCTTCAGGAATCCCCGCCCATGGCAGCCCCTGAGTTCTGACATCAGTTGCTTTAGCCTCCAAATGCTAACTGGCATGTTCAACAAACAGCTACACATCACGCCCGTGAACATATGAGTCCAGAAGGCAATTTTAGGATTTAAATCTGACACTTCTATCTAACAATCTTCATGAAATACTGTTCCAACAGAATTATGCTTGACTTAAAACTTTCTGTTCACTTTTGCAACACCAGCACCAGCCCCAGGGGCTTGTTGTAAAACCAATGTTCACCCTTCCCCCAAAGGCTCCCACTGAAATGTGGACGCCAACAAACAGCACAGGCCTTTCTAACTTTCTGAGGTGAGTAGGTTCTGGGGGCATTATCTTCATGAATGGATCAAAACCACTGTCACAGGGGTGGGTTAGTTATAAAAAGGGACATTTCACCCAATTGTGGTCTCTGAATCTTAGACTTTTCAGTCCCCAGAACTGAGAGTCTAAGAACTTCTTTGGCTTATAATTCAGGCAGCCTATGGTAATCTGCTATAGCAGCAAGAGACTAAGACAGCTCCCATTCATCTTCTGTCTCTAATGCCCAACATTTCTGTTCCGTAAGAAATTAAATGCAAGAAGAATGTTAAGCAAGCAATCCGTTGCCTTAATGCTAAACTAAATTTTACTTTCTGCTTATTTTCCCTGTGGTTCACAATCCTTCCCTTTTCTACCCCATACACAAACACCAAATGACACTCACCTTGTGGGAAGATAGAGACCTGTACTAAAGCTGCCGAATATCTGCACCTGAAAGAAAATGTCCCACAGTTCAAGTCAGCAGGCTCCCATGATGCCTTACAAAACACAAGTAGCAACAAAACCAGCTTTAGGGGAGTTGGACTTTAGGGGAGAGAGCAGGTAAAATGCTGCAACAAACTAGAAAACTCCTTGTGCATTTTCATCAAAGTCCAGGCCAGGCAATTAGCAACCAGTCAGCTGGCATGTTGCAGGCTGCCTGAACCATGCACTACAAATACCCAATACCTCATTTCCATAGACTGGAGGTACAAGGAAACACGTGCAATTTGTTTTGTTTTTGTTTGGGCTTTTTTTTTTTTGAAGACAGGATCACTCTACATAGCACTGGCTGTCCTGGAACTATGTAGCCCCAGTGAACCTCAAACTGACAGCATTTGCCTCCTAAGTGCTGGGACTAAAGGCGTGTACCACCGAGTTCTGCTTGCACTTGCAATTTCTAATGAAACAAACATGTTACATGCTGGGAAGTGCAGTGATTGGAAGTGGGTGTGAGACAGGAGTGAAGTTTCTAACCTTAAGGTGATTTTAAGACAAGAATGAAAGAGGAAGGGGGTGAGGGAGAATGAATGAATGAATGATGAATGAATGGAGAACATAAATATGAATGAATTTCTTAGGATAATGGTCCTCACCCAAGTGCACATTGGTGAGCTAACCAATGGCTGGACCACACCAGGGTTTGATTCAGCAGTGCAAGAATGGAGAGTGCTTTTCTAAGCAGCTCCTAGGTGATGCTGCCCAGGACTCTGCCTGAAGAGCTGCCATACCCTGGGTAATAGGAAGTGTGAGTGTATGTGGACCACGGGGCATTCACACCGACTGGTGATTGTGAGGGACATGAAAGACACCCACATCAGCTGTCGGCCAGAGGTCTTTCACTACAGTTTCGATCCGCTTCACCACCTCCCTTCTCATGGCTGCTTCTTCAGGACAAGGGGACATGAAGTTATAAAAGTCAATTATTTCCTCATGAAGTCTGGCGGATAAAAGAAAAAGAATAGAGTTAGGATTAAGCAGAATCAAAATACGTTTGAATCCAGCTTCCAGGACTACAAAGATGCCTCAGTGGTTAAGAGCAATTGCTGCTCTTCCAGAGGGCCGCAGGTTCAATTCCCAGCACCCCATGGCAGCTCACAACCCTTTTTTCTAAAGGACCAGATGCCCTGTTCTGGACTCCATGGGCACTGTACAGAGATGGTGCACAGATATGCAGCAAACATCCAAATATACAAATTATTTTTTTAAATGCAGCTTAATTTTTATTATAATTCATTGTGTGTGTATGGGAGTTCTGCCTGCATGTCTGTGAACCACTTGCACACACAGTGCCTTCAAAGGCCACAAGAGGCCATTAGATTTCCTGGAACTAGAGTTATATAGACACCACTGGGCTGCCATGTGGGCGCTGGGAATCAAACCCAGGTCCTCTGGAAGAACAGCCAGTGTTCTTAACTGCTAAGGCATCTTTCTAGCCCACTGTTTCTTTTCTATGAAATATACAATGAAATGAAACTGTGGAGTTCATGAAAACTCACATTATGGTCTAGCTCCACAGACAAATTCTTGTCAGTTCCAAACAGTAGTGTATTTATGACTAGTCTTTAAAGATGCATTCAAAACAATGTCAGGCCAAGAGCTGTACTCATGACAAAGACATTTTCCAGTGAACAAAGGGCAGCACAGCAGCCAGACAGTCACTCTGGCACCTCACTGGATGCCTCATGACAGGCAACACACAGCCTGAGACAGGAAGAAGACACACACATTCACAGGAGTCCAAGAGTGCCAGGCCTCAGTAGCTCCTGTGGGCTGTCCACTAGGACAAGATTGGAAGAGCTCGGAATGAGAACGGTAGAGGTCAGTTTGAAAGCGGGGTTCAGGGACAGAAAGCGAACAATTGAACAGCTGGCCCCGAGTCGCAGAACACTGAGGCTAGCTCACTAAAATCTCATGCACAGCTCAAAATGGCCACACTCACATCTTGTAGACAGAAAGGTCCAAGGGCCAGAACATGACTCAAGGTCTTCACTAGCAAAGCAGCACACGCAGCCAGCCTTTTAAACTCTGTCTGAAATACCAACAGCATGGCAGTCACGTCCCATGCCTCGGCCTCACATGCCGGCTTCCTCCCTCAGGTGCAGCCTTACCACTAGGGCCATCCCTGATGCTCCACAGAGGAGAGCTGGGGGCAGACAGTCTTCTGATCCGCAGCAACAGGCTGACGTCAGTGAAACACTGTACAACCAGAAGGGAGTAGCTAGCAGTGACCTAGGAAGTGGCACCCAGCAGAACACAGGCGTTCTGACTGCAGTGTGGTGGTCTGTCAGTGAGGCCTGACAGAATGCCGTCTGTCTGAAATCACGATAAATGGGATGTAAATATTACCAAACACTCTGGAAAGTTCAGTCAAGAACATGTGCTCGGTCCTCTCAGAGCAGGACTGCGGCTGGGCTGCCTGGGAGTCTCTGACATAAGGGTTACACAGAAAGCCACGCCTCCTGCTGCCTTTCCTCAGAGCAGGCAGATCACCGAGACACTGCAAAACCGAGTCGGTGACGCCAGCAAGTCTGATGACTGACAACCGCTGTTAACAGATATGAGAACAGGAACGCTGAGCATCACTGTCATGTCTGGGCACACCTGAAGAGCCTGTGGCTGCCTTCTGTTCCAGCTCTCCTGAGCCTCAGAGGCAGCACCCCACAGCCAGTGGGAGTCAGTGATGGCCTGGTGCTGTCCAGCAGGCCTGCAGTCAGCACTGTCCCAGTGAGAGAAGTCACACTGAGTAAGCAGCTGGGTAGCTGCCAGCTACGGGACAACGCTGAGAAACCTCTTGGCTTCAGGTGGCTGGGAAGCCTGGTGTGAGCCCTAGTCCTTCCTAGACGCTGGAGCCTCTACCGGGGGCAGATGAAGAAAGGAGGCAAAGAGGTGTGCTAGAAGCCTGCACATTCACTGTGTCAGAACTGAGGCCTGCCACTCTCCAACTGCCAGGTTGAGTTACTGAGGAAACAGCCCGGCAGTCCTCAACCCCATCACCAGCATCTGGGGCAGGGCTGGACTCCCTGTAACCAAGGGCACCCATGCTAACTTCTGACATACCAAAGCCAGGTCCTGGCCCAGAGGCCAGGCAAGGCAGCAGTTCTGTGGAGGACAGGGGCTGCACTGAGCATCACGGTGCTGAAATGGGCACTGTGTGCTTTCTCTAAGGAGGGTAGAAATGGAAGACCAGACAGAGGAGGATGGAAGTGGAGGAACAGAGGAGGATGGAAGTGGAGGACCAGAGAGGATGGAAGTGGAGGACCAGAGGAGGATGGAAGTGGAGGACCAGAG
>CAJQZJ010034290.1:166494-182764 GCA_907164525.1 Lophiomys imhausi | reverse complement strand
GATGGAAGTGGAGGACCAGAGGAGGATGGAAGTGGAGGACCAGAGAGGATGGAAGTGGAGGACCAGAGGAGGATGGAAGTGGAGGACCAGAGGAGGATGGAAGTGGAGGACCAGAGAGGATGGAAGTGGAGGACCAGAGGAGGATGGAAGTGGTGGACCAGAGGAGGATAGCAATGGTGGACCAGAGGAGGATGGAAGTGGAGGACCAGAGAGGATGGAAGTGGAGGACCAAAGGAGGATGGAAGTGGAGGACCAGAGGAGGATGGAAGTGGTGGACCAGAGGCTCCTCGGTGGGTTTTAGTGTTCATTATAAGAATGCTAAAGAGCTGATTTTCCTTGTGTATTTTCTACCAAAGCATTACTTTTCTACAAAAATTTAAAGAGCATAGAAAAATAAGGGAGTTTTCTTCTACAGCTACTTCCCTGGGAGTCCAAATCCATTCAAACGGTAATGGCAGGTTGACTGTGGGGGTCCATGTCTAATCCAGCACCTGGTGGTGGAGGCATGAGAATGGGGAGTTGAAGCCAGCCTGGACTGCATGAGACCATCAGAACACCAGAGGAAGACATAAACGGATTCTTTTCACATTTGTACATCCCATCAGTTTCTGTCCTTAATGCCCAAGTCAGGGACATATAGCCTGGATCACCGGTCTATTTTTAAGAAGAAAAGAACACAGCTACAAAGCCAAACCAAATCGCTCCATAGCAAATCCAGGTACTAAAGAAAGCAACGGCCTCCTAGAAAGATGCTTTTCACTTTGGAAGTGCTGTCCCAAACAATCCAACAAATCCAAGCTGGCTGAAGCGGCCCCTGGACAAAGCTGGCTCCTTCTCTACTCCTGGAGTCCCAGACCTTCTGGCTTGGGCTCCCCTGTTGGAAGGGGCTGCCTTTGCTCTCAGCCCTAGCCAGCAGCTACACTGCATCAAGGAAAGAACACAAAGAGATAAGCAGCAGAGGCAAGCCACGGTCTGCAGCAGGGAGACCGAGATACACAGCCACAGGAAGAAGGGGCAAAGCAAAGATGGTGACATCAGGGTCCACACAGTGCCTTTACTGAAAGAAAGGAGAGTGGGACTGGAGATATGGCTCAGGGCTTAAGAGCTTTTATTGCTCTTGAGGAGGACCCAGGTTCTGTTCCTAGCACCGACATGGAGGCTCCTAATCATTTGCACTCCAATTTCAGAAGACCCAGTACCTTCTTATGGACCCTAAGAGCCCGGGAACCTCAGAAGGTGCACAGACACATGCAGGCAAAACACTCATACACATAAAATAAAAAGTAGATCAAGAGGGGCTAGAGAGAAGGCTCAGTGGTTAAGAGCACTGACTTCTCTTCCAGAGGACCCTGGGTTCAAATCCCAGCACACACATGGTAGCTCACAACTATCTATAACTCTAAGATCTGACACCCTCACACAGACATACATCAGGCAAAATATGAATTCACATAAAATTTTTTTAAGTTAAACTAAATCAAGCGAGAAAGAGAGAACCCACAAGTGAAAAACCACACACAGAAAGAATGGGTGACCCTCCTTGGATGTTGCCACAGCATTTAATCATTTAATCCACCAACTGTGAGCGGCTAGCAACTGTGGCTTCTCAGCCTGCCTAGGCGCAATGCTCACCCACAGGCCAACTGAATCCTTTACCTGCAGGGTCCCTTACTCATCAGACCCCAATTCCACTGGGAAGTGCTGTCAGGACCTGTGCTCGACCAGCTTCAAGCACTGACCTCCCTTTCCAGACTTTTTGGATACAAAACACTGAAGACTGTCCTCAACTGTCATTTTATTCTTTCACTTCCTCCAACTTTTTCTTCAAGAGCTTTTGTTTTGGGGTTTAGTGTTGTTGGTTTCAGACATGGTCTTCCTGCATAGTTCTGGCTGACTGAAACTTCTTGTCAGCCAGTCTGGTCTTGAACTCAAATAGATCTACCTGCCTTTGCCTCTACTGCAGCTGGCACTAAAGGTGTGGACCACCACACCCAGTTTCAAAAAATTGTAAAATCAGTTTCTGAAAAAACAGAAACCCTCACTTAAGGCATCATTTTTAGCTGAAAACAGTATCTTAGTAAAAATGTTTGGAATTAACGGATATAATTTGTACACACTTACACACACCCTGTCAACTGACAGTTAAAAATAATTACATACAGCAGGTTAGCAACAGGCAGTGTACATAGACCGGCCAGGACTGGAGGGTCCTGCAGGCTTCTTTGACGCAGGTACACTGATTCTCACTGCACTGAGCTGCAGTCACCTCTTGACTAACCAGGAGGGACGGCTGATAAGGAAACGACAAGTGCAAGCATCCACGAGAATAAGTGAATTGCTTCCACTACTCTGAGGGCAGGTAATCTTCTTTAAAGTTCATTAACTGGCATGGTTAATGCACTAAATAAGTCACTTTAATTATGGCACAAGGCAACTAGTATCTGAACAATTTAGAAAATCTTGAATCAGACTATCAAATGCTTTTTTTTTTTTTTTTAACTGCAGGCTCAAAACAAGTGAAAGGACATATTCTGGAACTCTGCCCATGAGTGTTTTGGGGACTCCCACTAGCTGCTCTGAGTGGCTGCAGGAACATCTCTGGTAACTACCTTCTATGCAGGGCTCTAAATGGGACGGACACATGAGGCTCTGAAGGAAGCACAAGCAGGGGATGACGACAGCTAGAGGGAGGCCGAAGTTAAAAAACGTGTTGCCATGATGCAATATTCTGACCAAAAGCAACTTGGGGAGGAAAGGGTGTATGTGGTCTGCACTTGCAGGTCAGTCTATCATTGAGGGACATCAAACAGCAGGAACTAGCTGGTATTAACAGGTAAATAACACAACACAAGATGACAGGGAGGCCTCTGCAGCTTTGTGACGGATGTTGCCAATATGGACTCTGAACGGATAGATCTCCAACAGATTATGAGGGTTATGAGAAGTGCCCATGTGCATGCTCAGTGATTCAAGACTGTCGCCCAGGCAGAGCAAGCCCAAGAACACTGCAAAATCCCTGGAGCCATGCAGCAGGTACTTGTCTTTCTCAGAAGGCCAAGCAAAAGCTTCCCTGCTCAACAGTAGGTACCCTATGAAAAGTGTCTTGCTAGAGTCTGCACTTCCTGCTGCAGTGCTGGAAAGACAGCCAGCATGGCTTCAGCCTTCAGTTCCTATAGAGCAGAAGTCTGACAGGCGCCGACCAGATGGAGCAAGCTCCAGCACTTAGGCACTGATCACACCAAAATGCGACAGTGAGGCAGGCTCTCAGCACTAAATCTGAGACTCAGACCCACTCCATGCAATGGGCTACTGGGGAAAACAGACTCAGACACCCACCTTGCTTAGAAATACCACCCCCGGACAGCCCTTCCACACAAAGAGTGTGTGATTCCCAATGACTTAGGAGACAAACAACACACAATGACGACAGTAAGAAATGCTTATTTACAACTAGACTGTAACAAGCAAGTGCAGTGACACTTTTGTTATAAGAGTAAAGCCTCTATAAAAAAGAACAAACACTTAGGTCAACAGCAGGGGAATGAAGAGTAGTTTCTTTTAAGTTTCCTTCAGTAAGTTCCTGCTTTTATAATCTTGATCCCCAAACCGAACAGAGCCCTAGCTTTACCAACTTGCCAGAGGCACCAAGGCAAGCAGCAAGCACCCTTAGGCCTGTGTACCCACCAACACTCTGTCTCTCACAAGCTGTACCTTAGAGCTAACTGGTGTGGTTCCCTCTGGCTTGGCAGCCACAGTCTGCAGGTCCTTCACACTTGGCCCCTCTCTGGGCCCAGTTCCGAGGTTCTGGTTGTGGTGCCACGAAGTCACTACTATAGGAAGTCATTCCAGGGTGATCGCCACCCCACTTGAAGAACCAGGCCACCTAAAAACCTATCCTATAATTCCACACACTGAACAGGGAGCTGAGTAAGGAGGAAGCACTGATCTGACCCCACCCCAGCAGCCCAGTCACCAGGCCTCCTCAGAGGCTCCAGCCCAGGGACCATGCAGAGGAGAGCTCTGCTGCTGCGCTGCATTAAACTGGGCAAAGAAATGTCATGACTGCTCCTGACAGCTCCTGGCTCAGGCCTCCCCTGTGTGACACTAGCACTGAGTAGAGTCCTGGCACCACTATCATCCACTCTGCACACAGCCCCACATAAGAAAATTGGTGCCAGGCCAGTAGTATTTGTCCTCCAGCCCTCAACCACCAGAGACTCAAGATGACAAAAAGAACCTTATAAGAAAAAGGGATCCTAACAGAGTGGAAAATTACCAAAAAATATACAAAGAAAAGGCAGGAATTAAGAGAGAGGAGAGAAAATGGCCCAACAGGCCCAAAGGTTTCTGCCAGTAGTCCAGTACAGAAAGCGAAGTGACCTTCACACTCCAGTTATTTGCTGAGGACCTACTGTGTGGCAGGTATTGTCTACAGACCAGTGAGCAAGACAGGAAAGCATGAGCCCTTACTCTCACTCTGCCCTACTAGAAGGGTCTTCCCCAGAGAGAGGGGAAATGAATAAACAAGAGCTAGGAAGAAATTCAAACTGGTGCCATGTGGCTCAGACAAGTTGTCAGGAACTACCTTCCAAGAAGCTGGTGCTGAGGCAGGGACAGGAAGGGGAAGCAGCAGCTGGACTGGAACAGCAGGCCGCAGGCAAGGAAATCCTGGGGAGAAGGCAGCATCCCTACACAGCAGCTGACTGACTGCTGAAGCCCAAGAGCTTCACTCAGTCCCCAGCGGGTGATGGTAAACAAGAGTCCACCAAGCCTTCTAGGAAGTCCAGAGGTAAGCCAAGAGCACTGAGCCCTGGAAAGCTGAAACAACTCAAAGTGCAGTTCCAACAAGATAGCTAGCTCCCCAGCTCAGTTGGCACCTCTGCTGCCCACTGTCTGGTACCAGAGGCCTCAGAATGGACATCCCCATGGAACAGGCAGACCTTCAGAACTGCAGATGGATTAGGGGTGGGGGCTGCTGCCACAGGAAGATATTCATAGCAAGTCAGTATAAAGCAAGCAGAGGGAGGAAACAAGCTGTCCATGGGTAGGGAAATAGCAAAAGGAACTCAGTGTTTCATGAAAACAGTAAACCCAGAAGGGGAAAAAATGACGGACGGACAGCCACCTCATTGCCAGCTCCACAGAAAAAGTCAGGGAGAACATGTCCCTAATGCAGTCAGGGGTCAGGAGGCGGCTTCTGGGAGTCAGTGACAGAGCCAGGGCGAGCAGCCTGCAAAGACGACAGACATTGTCACCACAGTAAGGTGAAGCCAGCAACACAGGGACAGGGACAGGCTTCAGGGAGTGCAGCCCTTATCCACTCCGCAAAAACACACCTATCCAGTCCCTGCACACAAAGGTACCGGCAGCACTGCAGTGCAGTGTGAAGAACCACCAAGCCCCATCTCTTGCAAAAAACTACAGACACAGGGTCAGAGCAACCGGAACCCAGCCAGAAGACATGGATACCTTTGGAAAGCAGGGCTGGCCCTGCAGAGCTAAAGAGAGCACACAAGACAGCACAGGGGAACAGCATGGCCCTCAGTGAACCTGCCAGCGACTTGCTAGCTGCCCAGAATTCACAGAGGTCGTCCTGAAAATGGCCTGGGACTGAAGGGCTCCACAGACGACGCTAGTGAATGCCAACTACTTAACAAACAGCAAACCCACAGAACACCTTGTGTGCTGTCTGGAGGGAAGATGCAGAAGAGCTGACTTTTCAACCCACACCCTGAGTCTTGTGAGTTTGTCGTTGATGTCTGTAAGTGACATCTATGATACCGGAGAATACCATCTACAGTTGTAGACACCTAACTATCCTGGTGTTTTCTGGGTGATGGGACTGAGTTACTTTAAAGCTTCCACTTTTAAGAAAATTAATTTCACAAACACATCATTATTTTAAAATTGGTGTCAGAAATGATGGCTCCCATTTGTAATCCCAGCAGCTGGGAGGCTGAGGCAGAACTGCCCCAAGTTTGACATCAGCAGGGGCTACCCCTATCTCAAAAAGAAAATGAACAGGCATAAACGCTCTGAAAAGTCATCTGTAAACTGTAGCAAGGAAGGAGACACAGCACCTTCCAGCAAGCCATCACCAGCCGGGTAAAGAGCCACTCTCTAGCTAGGACAGAGTCCCAGGTCCTTCCGGCTGTTGCATTTGTGAGAATTTCGCTCACATTTCTCGGGGAAACTCACTGCCCTGTCCTCAGAAGTCAGGCAAAGAGTAATGGCAGCATCTGGCCTCTCTCCAGAGGAGCTGGAGCCTGCGATTCCAGGCACTACTCCTATCAACCTCGCCTTTGGCAAGCCCCTCTAAGCTGTACCTGGTTACCAGGAATTACGGGGCCTGCGCTCACCCACAGCCCTCCCTACCAGCTGTGCTACTCTGGGTGGACCATTTCTTAGTGCCATGCCTCCCGGGAGCATCCTGGAGGGCAGCAGGACACACTGTATAAAGGGACGATAGAGAGGCCTGGCTCAAGTGTGGGTTAGCAGGGCCAGCACAGCAGGCCACAGCCGGGGGGCGGGGGGTGAGCAGAGGAGAGGAGGCAGAGGCCACCTGCTAAGGAAGGCCCTGTGCACTGTGAGCTCCCTCCCAGCCAAGGACCTCACTGTATTCACACCATGCTGGGTCAAGCCCACCCTGCACTTCAGAATGTCATGTCAGCTGTGACCTTCCTTCTAGCACTTACTAGTCTCTGGTGACTCATTCACAAGTAACTAACTTGTAGCTACACTCGGAATTCCTTTGTAGTTCTCAGATCATACCAAGTGCTCTTTTCACTTTTGGACACCTTATCATAGTTTTTCACTTTTTAAAAGGTTACTTAAATTTAGAGAAGATGTCTGTGACCAAAATACTCTTTATTACTACGAGTCACCACACCTCTTGTCTCTGCCATTTCAAAACCAAATCATGCTTCTGGCTCTCAACTCAAATGTTCCCACTCCCTCTCTGGAAGGCACTGCTGAAGTGCATGGATTTGCCAGGCAAGAAGCCCGCGTCTGAGCCCAGTTCCACCATTTCAGAAGTGACCCTGGACAAGATCTGAGCATCTCCTCAAATTACTTTCATCCCATTAAAATGAGCTGCTGCAGGGACTGCAGGAATGCCTGGCTTTTCCACCAGAAGTCAGTGACAGTCCACAAGGCAGTGCACTTCTCCTCCTCTCCTAGAATTCAACCCCTAGACAGCCTGGGAAGCAAGATCCAGTCCCAAAGGGCTTCCTCTGCCCTCTGCAGCCATGCACCCACACAGGGGGAACGTCAATCAGGGAATCCAAGGCGCAGTGAAGGCCCCTATGATCTTACCTTCGGCTCTACCTAGTGCCTTGCTAACTCCTTAACCTGCTGGCAACTGTCCCCCTCTGCAACAGCACGGGCATGCACGCATATGGGCAGACCTCTTTGCCAGACCATTAGCGAATGTAGAGTGGGTTTGTGTCTATAAAACACAGAAACATTGCTTATTTGTGGCTATAAACCAGGAAGTCAGAGGAAAGTGGAGCAGGGCTCACTGGCCTCCAAGAACCCTGCTACTGGGACATGGTGACAGGAAGCTGTTGAACTGGGAGACCTGGAAGGCTGTAACCCAGCAGCAGCCAGCTCTTCATCTCTGGCATGCTCCACCCATAAAAGTTGCTCTCAGCTGTACTTGCCCCTCCATGCTGCTTGAGTCATGGGATATCAGCTTTTCGTAAAGGGTTTGCACTGAGACAGAGAAATAGGACTTCTAGAGCTTTCTCCATAGCGATTTGCTGAGCAACACAGTCTTTACCGTTGTTGAGTTTCAATTCATTTCGGCAACTTACTGAATCAAACAATTTCAGAAAGTTGCACAAAATCAGCACTGTCCCAACACAGGAACATTTAAATTTTAACTAAAATTAAATAAGGGCTCAGAAGGGTGCTCACTGGTAAGAATGTCTGCCTGGCACACTCAAGGTGCTCAGCTTCATTCCCAACACCACAAAACAAATCAATAAATTAAATTTCAACTCAGTTTTTCACCTGCACTGGCCACCCTCAAAGTGCTGGCTAGTACACTTGGCCAGTGGCCACTACCCAGGACATTTACTGCATGCCCTCCTCTGCACAGAACTCTGCCACCCAGTGCTATTCTGGTTCCTCACACCACTTCAAGGAGCCCCAGTGTCTTCCCTGCAAATCCACTAAGGCTGTGTAGGAAACAAAGAACTCAGAAACAACCTAGCACCAATTACACCCCAACACACGCGCACACGTTTGCGCACGCGAGAGCACACACCAAATGCATAACAAACTCACTAAGGTGAAACTATAAGGATTTCACGGGGAGGGCTACCCAGAACTCCACAGTGTCAACACTGGTATTAGGTGAGCCCAAATCCTCCTCCCCTAAGACTTGGAGACTTGGAGCTTTGAGTCTGTAGTTCTGCCTATTTAAAAAAGAAAGAAAAAGGAGGAAGGCTTTTCCTGTTGGCAACAGAAGTCCATTTTTGGTTTCCATTTCCTGAAGGGAGGACCGGAGGAAGATGCAGCCTTTCTCATACAGGCAGACCAGGTCACAGGCTCATTCTGAGTTATGTCACAGGCTGGATGTCTCAGGTAGGGAAACTGAGGTATGGGAGTTAGAACCCAGGTAAAAGTAGAACCCAAATGAAACCAGCCAGAACCACACCCCTGAGTACGTGACTGGGCTAATGAAGCAGGTTCTCAAAGAAAAGTGTCAATATGGGAAGCAAACTGAGGTAAAAGTGGGAAAATTCAACTTTGTGTTTCCCTTAACCAAGCCCAATCATTCCCAGGACTACAACTAGAGGGTTATGCCCACTGCTATCCAAGGAAAACCCACAGAGTGTGCAAAGCAGCAGCTGTGGAAAGGCAAAGGAATGTCACAAGCCACAAGGGAAAGGCATACTACTGACTTAAGGGATCCCTGTCACAGGGACTTTGAAATGCTCCCATCTAGTTGGGCCTGTGGGCTGGGAAAAGATAAGCCTGTACAGAACCCCCATGTCGCCGGGTGGTGGCGGCGCACGTCTTTAATCCCAGCACTCGGGTGGTGGAGGCAGGTGGATCTCTTCAAGTTCAAGGCCAGCCTGGTCTACAAAGTGAGTCCAGGACAGCCAGAGCTGTTACACAGAGAAAACCTGTCTTGAAAAACCAAAAATAAAAATAAAAAAAATAACCCCCATGTCAAGCCTCGACACAGCACAGTCCACTCTGGAGCCCAGCAAGCAGCACATGTGACCAGGGGTTCACCACCCCTCAGCAGGTGGTCCAGTTAGTCTCCAAAGTTACTTGAGTTTTCTAACTTTTCTGTTGACATCCAGTTTTTAAAAAGAAAAATGACACAACCAAGTGGGAACACCTTTTAGAGGCAACACGAGGCTCCTCTGCGTGTTCTTCGTCCTGTGTGTCCGTTCACGTTTTCATCCTGCCCTACAGGCCTTAGCCACGCTTTCACAGTCAGACTGAAGTGAGGCTGCATTTAGGGTCACGGCAACACTCACAGTCCAATCTTTAAAATGCCTAAGACAACTGAAGGTTTCTTTACTTCTGCACACAAAGTCTACGTGTCTTTTGCATCTTTCTTAGTCTGTGTGCCATGCTGGGTGTGCAGGCTGGGGACAGGAAGCTAACTACAGGAACCAAATGCTCAGATGTGGGCTCAGGAAGGGCAGGGCAAGAACAGTGGGGATCTTCTTGCTCCTCCAGGAGGTGGCACATGTTCTGCAACTGAGGCCTAGACAATACCCATGAAACCTGGTTTGCAGATCAGGTGTTGCCCACATCTTGTAAAAAGCAATGATGGGCTTCTCTGTAATTATCAAGTGGCAACCTGACTGGGCCACCAAGACAATCTGACCAATGCAGGACACCTCACGGCCGGGACTGACTTTTCAGTCATAGCTTCTGTGCACTCACATGGTTCTTCTGTAAACTCTCTTAAAATGGCAGACTAAAGAATAGTACATCTTGCAACCAAATGGATGGAACTAGAAAAGCTTCATGAGTGAGCTAACTCAGACTCAGAAAGATACACATGGCATATATTCACTTATAACTGGGTTTTAGCCATATAGTACAGGATAACCATCCTACAATCAATAGACCCAAAGGAACAGGAACATGGACTTGGTTACCTGTTGGTGGAACACCCCACCCTAGTGGAACTGCCATGTATGCCTCCTGTGCAAGAGGAAGCTCTTAGACTTCACGTGACTAATGAACTGAGGGGGGCTGATGCATGGAGACACCCCACATCCAAGGCATGGGAGGGGTAGGAGAGGGTGAGAGGGAGGCGCTGGGAGGGGCAGCAATGGAGATGTAACAAAGTAATAAATTAATGTTAAAAAATTGACACAATGAACTTAGTAATATTTAACTTGTATACACTTTGTTTTGAAGGCTACAAATGAACCAGTAAAGTTATAAATATTAAAAGAAATTAAAAAAAAAGAATGGTACATCTGTGAAAGCCACAGAAAAGTTCAAACTGTTCTTATCGTCTCCTAGTCCAACTTCAGGGGTGACAATCAAGCCAGAGGACAGGACTAGCAATATGCAAGAGTCATTTCAATGGACTGATGTCCAAGCAAAGGACAGTGTCAGAGAAGACAGCCATAGCCTCCCCGTCCCACAACAGTGCTGTCCACCCACTAAACAATGCTTGTGTGTGTGGTGGGCAGCACCCCATGCCCAAACCTACAGTTCTGATGAAACAGTGCACAGCCCACATTGCATCGCATGGCCTGAAGACAGGCCATCTGAATGGACCTATCCAATCATGTGAACCCTTGGAAGTAAGGGGTCTCCCCTAACTGGTAAGAGACAGAGTGCCAAGGCACCTTGTGGGGTTGAAGATGGATGGGACCAAAAGTCCAAAATACAGGGAGCCACTAGAAGAGGAGGCAGTCTCCCCAAGACCCGTAACTGCCGAAATGTGCTTGTTAAGTGGGCCCTGGACACAGAGGTGACAGCAGCTAGCTGTCCCTTAGACCTCTGCCTTCATGAGTGGAGAGCTCACCCAAGCCATCCTAATGTAACCCAAAGAACGTACCTGAGGAGACAACTGCTCCAAATCCTGACCACAGGAAAGAGAGAGAACACAAGAAAGCCACGAGCATGACACTGTGTAGTTAGGCAGCGCGTATGCCACGTGGGGAGAAGGCCCTGCTGCCCACGCAGGGCCACGTTCACACATGACACTGTGTAGTTAGGCAGCGCGTATGCCACGTGGGGAGAAGGCCCTGCTGCCCATGCAGGGCCACGTTCACACAGGCAGCACCTGTTTGCCTTTGCCGCAGGCGGCTCTCCCGGGCAGCCTTCTGGAGTTAGCAGCCCATCCAACTTTGCTTAAGGGAAAAGCAACATTAATAGGGTGGGCACAGTCTCCAACCTGGCCTCACCGCGGTAACACCTAGAGATGGTTCCTGGGAAGGGTGGTCACTCCCGCAGCCTGAGTTCTGACGTCGCTGAACTTCAGCATCCTGGATTGTGCTTTTACGTCACTCTGAGCCTAAACCACACCACCTCACCAAGGCACAGCAATCCTTGACGTCTGCAGTGCACTGGTACCCCTGCTCCCAAAGGACACTTTGTATGAAATTTCTCAAGATGACCCTCAAAAGCTCACATTTGTGATCAAAGATAGCCAAGATTTTGAAGCACAAGTCTTATAATTTTTTAAATTTTATTTTAAATGTCTACTTAGGGAGCTACATGGACAGCCCAGCAGCTAAGGGCACGTAAGGCTCTTGCAGAGAATCCAGGTATCTCCAATACCCGCATCTGGGAGGCCACAACTGCCTGGAACCACACTTCCAGGGAATCTAACACCGTCTTCTGGCGACTGGACACTTGTGCATGGCATGCACATAAACCCACACAAAAATAAAAAGTAAATGAGTAATAGTATGAAAAAATCTAAGTTTACTTAATAAATAAAGCCACAGGTGTGCTGTTTCTGAGGCAAAACCAGCGTTCCTTTTTCATGTAAAGATCACAGCGGCAGGACAACAGGACCCCTCTGACTTCCACAGCATGAGCACACTAAAATGGTTTTTCTTCAAAATTACTCAGGGCCTCCACTTTTGGTCCCCCCCCCCCAATTCTTTTCTTCTTGGGGTTAGGAACCAAACACACAGCCTCCCCAACCCTAGGGCCCCTCATTTTTCCAAAGGACTGTGCCAATCTGTTTAATATTCTAGTCCAAAAAGAAGACTGGCCTTGCCCTGGGCAGCCTTCTCCAGCATGAGCTCTCCAACCTCAGCAAGCCGTGGCTCAGCAGTTCTCAGGGACTCCCCTCGGTTGCCCACAGCAGCACCCGCCCTAGCCTTTCCGGTTCTGTGTGGAGACCTGCCATGGGACCATGACAAGAGAGTGATGCGACTAAGTTGGAGAAGTGTTGCACAGGAGGTAAAGTGGTTAGTGTGGGGCAAAGCATCCGTGTAGTATGGCCAATCACACCTTCCTCTTCAGCCAGCAGGATCGCTGTGGAAGAAATCCATAAAGCATGTCCCCTTGTGCTGTCATCACCGGCAGGGGCAATGCGTATGGCCTTCCACACATCCCGACACTCACAGAAAGACAGGGAGGGAGGGCCTGTGTCCCACGGTATACCCCACTGAGTCCTTACCTGTACTTTCCCAGTGGAGCCTCCCAAAGATGTTCTGAGGTAAGGCCCACTACTCCCGTCCAAGCAGGCAGGAGCCGTGTTGCTCCATCAAGCTCTGACTCCCTCACGAGAACAGTACAAAGAGCATGCGTGGAGCCCTGAGCACCACCAACCACAACCAAGCCGTAACTGCTGACACTGGAGGCTTCTTAGGCTCCAGACAGACAATGGAATTCCCATCACCGAGGGCACAGAACACATGGAAGAACTAACCATGGTGAAGAGAGCCACAGGAAAGCAGCTCATGACTGCTGCCCACTGCAGGAAGGACACACCTGGAAGGACACAACCTTCACAGAGCCAACTCAGGTCATGGGGCATGTCCAACTGCACTCCTGCTGGAAGACACCAGGAAGGATTTGGCTAACTGAGGTCCACACTCCCACCCTCACTTTCAGAGGACTTTTCTTTCTTTTAACCTGGGGCAGCTCTAAAGCCACAGAGACTGACCAAGGGAAAGGAATCATACGTGGGTCCAAGCTGAGGACTCAGGGGGCAAAGTGGGCTAAAAGGGAAAGGGAGGACCCAGAAAGCCTGGCCATGCTTACCTCCATGTCTAGTGAGCAGCTCATGAGGAGGGCATGTCTGACACTGTGCATGCCATGTCCTGAGCAAAGGTCTGAGTTCAAGCGTGCTCAGGGCAGCTCCCACACCCGGATTCACCTCCTCTGCTCTCCAAGCTCAGGCACTAGGCCCTGTCTTCTTTCACCTCCTTTCTCCTCATCCTACTCGTGGCAGGCAGCAATCTAGCAGTCCCACAAACCCAGGCCAGCACACAGTTTCCAAGGGCAGACTCGTCCCAGAGAAGCCTGAGCAGTACAGGAGCCATGTGTCCACCAGGCTGGGCTCAGCGGGGGCTGCAGACTCCCACCCACCACAAAACCACTCATCCTCTCTTGAGTCTGCAGTGTGTCTCTGAGAGGCACATCCCCAGATTACAAAGATCGCTCAGCAGCCTCTCACTAACTGGGCCCCTCACTGTTAATAGACCACACTTAAACCAACACTTAACCTTGCTCCTGTCTCATGCTAAGCTACAGGAAGGCTCGGCTTCACACAGGTCTCTTTCCTGCCATCCCAAGGTCAGTTCACATAAGGCTAACCAGCCACATGCAAGCAATCACTGTAGCCACTCCTACTCCTAACACACAGGCCCAGCTCTACCGCTGCTCTGGTTTACTAATTTCCCCACCCACTCTGAAGGGCCAGGGGCATCAGGAACCAGAGAGAGGTACCCTGCCCTCCCAGGGAAGCCAAGCTAGCTAGCAAGCTCCTCCTCCAGGATTCACCGCCAAACAAAATCATGACACATGCCACCTAGACAGCCGAGGAAGAGTCACAGGAAAGAGATGTGGGCAGCATTTCCTGGTCCAGCAAGGACCAAAGCCAACCTCTCAGCTGGTTTCAGAGACTTCTTAAGACCTACACCATAATTCCCTAAGGTGAGCAAATGGGGAGCTGAGGCAGGGCTCAGGCAAGCAGAGTAACACAGCCCAAGTACCACTGAGTTCAGCCTTCCTGTCTCTTGGGGGGTGGGAGAAGTGATGGTGGGTTGTAGAGTCAGGAACCTAAGAACCTCATCCCGCTGACAGTGTGACCAAGGACACAGGCTAGGACACAGTGCACACAAGACTCCAGTCTTGGACTGCTTGGGCAAGAGATGATCATAAAGTGCTTCAGGTCATGAAGAGACACCCAGGTAAGGGACAGCATCTAATCATCAATGACTACATTTGGGAGAAAGGGTGACAGGAGCCAAGTATGAACACCTAGGTGGCAATGTTCACAGGTACCAGGAAGGGGTACTCGAAGGAGGGACCATGTTTGACAGATCTGTAAGACTAAATGCCACCCACTGTAACTATGCTCCAGACTCTAAAAACACACCTGACCCACAAGGGCACACATTCTAACAAAAGCCCCAGAAGAACACAGAGGCTGCCCAGCTTACAAAACACCAGCAAGACCACTTTAAGAGCCACAACTATCACTGAGGGGCAGACAGCGCTGTTTATGCTAACAGGTGGAACTCTGTCAGGGTCAAGCCCTGTCTCACAGCAGAGACACCATGACCATTACAGTTATGTAACAGTCTAGAAACCTCCCTTAGGTCCACTGCCCCACATACATACAATCTGTTCCTCGACACCTGCCTCAGAAAGTTCTACAAGCAAACGCTTGGAGAGACGGTAGAAGGAACTAGGCTCCCCCAGGTCTGCAGTGCATGCTCAAGACTGCAGACCCAGGGGGAGCAGGTTGCAGAGTGGCCAACTGTTACTAAGTGACACAAACAACCCCATAGAGTATCAGGGTCCCCACACCCCAAATGACAAAGAGCCCCTAAGAAGTTACCTCAAAGGAGTCCCAGGGCCCACTTAAACTGGGGGCTTCCAAACCTTTTAGATCTGCAGAAATTGAGGTAAACCAAGCTCACAGTCTTATAAATAAGTATCTTGTTTCTAGATGCTCAGAAAAGCCAATGGGTTGAATGAATAGCTTCACACCACAGCAGTCTCACCTGGGACAATTCCAGAGCAACACCCCCACCTCGCTGTCATTGGGGATATTAAACCTCTAAGGTTCTCTGGGCTGTGTGGAAAAAATTTTAATGAAAACGACACTTTCCTGTGAGTACACAGGAAAAAATGTCTGAGTGCTATTAGGCAGGTTTTAAAAACCAAACCCCAGGTGATGCTCTTTCTGTGAATGTCTGCTCAGAATGAAAACATACTAGGTAACATCAACACACACAACACCCCACTTGTAAATCTCACCTGACGACTATACTGTATCACTACCAAAAACCTGTCTCAAAAAAAAAAAAAACAAAAAAGAAAGAAACAGAAAAAAAGAAAAAGGAAGAAAAAGCAGTTACCTTCAACCTGACTTCACTAAAACGCCGATTTAATTTACAGGGAAGAACACGCGGGTAAGCTTCCCACTCTGACAGCCAGCCCTCGCTTCCCTAAGCCCTGGAGGGGAGGAAGGATAGCAATCGCTTTCCAGCCTAGCCCCAGGCCTCCTTGCAGAACTGTCAATCCCGGGCCGGGTAGGTCTCGTCCTAGCTGAGTTTTTGAAGGGCCCGCGTCGCCGCCGACCGCCCCCCGGCTCGGGCGCACTCACCCCTGGATGCCCGGGCTGTAGGCGCGGCTCTTCCACGGCGTGCCGGGCCGCGCCGCCTGGGCCCCGGGGCCGCCCCCTCCGCTCAGCGTGGCCGCGCGGCTGCCGGACAGCAGGTAGTTGAGGCCGTACGTGCTGGCCTTGTTCTCGCGTTTCCGCCGGCCCGGGTGGAACTGGTGCTGCGGCGGCGAGCCGGCGGGAGTGGGACCGCGTGGGCCCGAGTGCGAGTCGGCGAAGCTGAAGAAGGTGCGGCCGCCGCTCGGGCGGCCGAGCGAGGTGCTGCTGGAGGACGAAGACGAGCAGCCGGGACTCTCGGTGCCCGACTCGGCGTTGGACGACGACGAGGACGACGACGAAAGCGACGGGGACTTGTGCAGGCGCCGCGCGCCCTCCGCTGCGGGCCCGAGCGCGGTCAGCAGCGCCGGGGGCAGCGCGGAGGGGCCGGGCGCCGGCGGCGGGGAGGACGCGGCGGGCGCCGGCCCCGGG
>CAJQZJ010034290.1:84261-166094 GCA_907164525.1 Lophiomys imhausi | reverse complement strand
CTCAGGCGGCGCGGGGAGGGCGAGGGGGCCGCGGCGGCGGCGGTGTTGCGTGCGGGCGCCGGGGAGAGGCCATCGGAGGGGCGGCGACCGGCGAGGGGGCGGGCCCACAGCGCCGGGCCGTCAGTCAGCCACGGTGCTCCTGCGGCGCGGCGGCGGCGGCGGCGGCGGCGGAAGGACGCCCTCGGCGGCGGCCGGGTGCAGGGAGGGACCGGGGCCGCCGCCTCCGCTCCAATGAGGGGCGGGGGGGCGGTGGGGCGGAGGCGCGGCCTCCCTCGCGGGCCGCGGCGCAGTGCGCACGCGCGGGGATTTCAAATCCTCCCCAGACAGCGCCGCCTTGGTTACCGCGCGTGCGCACTGCGCGCCCCCGGCAGCGCGGCGGCGGCGGGGAGACGGCGGCGCGGGCGCCTGCAGACTAGACAGGGCGGGGCCGGAGGGGGCGGGGCCGGGGGGGGCGGGGCGCGGGCCAGCGCCGCGCGTGCGCGACAGCGCTGGGGCTCCGAGTGGAAGTTTCCGCGCCGACCGGCGGCGCCGCCTGGGAAAACGAAACCGCTGGGACTGCGCCGGGCCTGAGTTGCGGGTCTAGCCGCCGCCCTTGGCCGTCGGCTCGTGTGTTCGGTGTAGTCCAGTGGCGAGGCAGAGCCTATCTTCTGAGACCCGCCGCTGTTCTGAGAGCTCCGCCGATATGCCCGGTTTGGGAAGCAGCTTCTCCAGGGTCCTGTGCGCTTGCTGTGGGTGGCGAGCCCCGCAGGTGCCCGCTCTGCTCGGGCCGCGCTTGAGTCCCCTGCACCCGAGCTCCGCAGTTTTTGAGCATGAGGGAGCACAGCTCCCACCCTGATCCTCCCACCCGAGGAGCAAACCTTACTAAGTGCTTGGCGCTTCTAACCTCGGAAAGACGCCCTCGGCGCCCGTCCGCGGGGAGGGACGGAGTCTACACCAACGTGGAAGGGCCATACTGGATGCTTAGTGCCTTTGGTCTGTGGCGTTAGTAAGAATGAATTTTCCGTTTCTGGCGTTTTCTGACCCCGTGTGTATGTGGAAATCACAGCCAATAAGCAGAGCCTGTGCATTAAGCTGTGTGCGTTCCTACATATCTGGCTAATTCCAGCTCTCGGGAGGCTGAGGCAGGAGGATTGCAAACAACAATACATGCAAGCCCAAGTCAGACAAACCCTGTCCCAAAGTACGAGTGTGTGTCGTGTTAAATAGTGCAAGAAGGAAAAGCAGTTCCTTAGTTTGGAGCTCAACTTTAAGTGGATCAGGGCAAAATCGTTCATGTCGTTGCCCTCTCTTCCTCCATCCCTCTGCCCTCCTGGCTCTACTACTGCCAAGAGCGTCCAAAACCTTTCGTCTTCTTGGTCCTTCCAACCACCACTATGGTCTGCTTTTAAATTTCGTCTCCCAGCTGGTTTCCCGTATTCCATCTCTGCCCCCACATCAGGTGATTCTCCAAGTGATTCATATTCATACATGAACACACGTGTATTCGTGCATATTTGTTACCTTCCAAGAAATCAGATCGTCTATTTTCTCAAAATCTTACAAGAGCTTGCTTTCTCCGTGATCAAAATATAACAGCCTCAGTAATCTGCCAGACTCTTAAGTAGTCGTTTCCCTTTTCCCCTTTTGACACCTTGTTGTCTCCCAGGTTGTCCCATAACCTCACTTGCACCAGCCACAAGTGTGGGGCACACTCCTGCCCCAGACTTTTACATGGACTCTTCGCCAGACATAAACATGATTGATACCCTCCATCCCCTTTTCACATGTTCATGACTTCCAAGTAGCTCTGCTTAATTGAAAACTTTGTCCTCAGCCTCCCCCATTTCTTTCCCTGATTTTACCAATCAGGCACCGGGAAAACAAGTTTGTTCCTTCACAGTTCTGGAGACTGGAAGTCTGACATCAGCAGGCCATGTTGTCTCAGAAGGTTTGTACAAGGAAACTAGCCCTGTGCCCTCCTCTCCTCTGAGTGTCTACTATTCTTGGCAGTCCTTGGCCCCGCTTGTTTGGCCACAGGACAAGCCTGTGTCTGTCATTGCACGCTGCTTTCCCCGTGTCTGTCCCTTTATTTAGGACGCTTGTTAATGTTGGATTGGGTGCATCCTAACAGTGTCATAACCTGAGGATGTCTGTAAAGATCTGTGTCTTTATAAGGCCATTGGGGCAACCAGGGTAGGGGCTTCAAGGAGTTTCACCCACTACACTGTCTAATAGGTAGTTTATTTGTGTGCCCACTACTCCATCAGAATGGCAGAACCCCAAGGAGAGAAAGGCTTGTTCTCTTCTGTGCTGGACATCAGCTCTGGGGTGTACCTAGGGAGGTAAATCCTCCCACGAGTGTTAGAACATGGCCAAGGATATGGAGACTGCAGTCCCCCTTGCCAGCCCCCAGGGTCTACCATCCATGCTTGTCATTATTTTCTTGTTATAGTTTTATTGTGTTTTTTTTTTCATATAGTCTCATGCTCTGTCTTAACAGTTGGCTTTAGCTGACCTCATTCCTTTCATGAATCAGCCACCAGACAAGTTTTTGTAAGTGGAGCAAAGGTTTTGTTATGGCATTTGGTCACAAATGTTTTTATGTAAATCAGAAGCCATATATTTCTTTTGAGATTTATTTTTTATTTTGTGAGTATGAGTAAGTATGTGAATACATGTATTATAAGTGCCTGGTGCCCATGGAAGCCAGAGAACAGTGCCAGACCCCCCCTTCCTGAGCTGGAGTTGCAGATGCTTATGAGCAACTGTGTGGTTTCTGGATCCTGACCCAAGTCCTCTGCAAAAGCAGCATGTGCTGTTAGTTCTTGAGTCATCTCTCCAGCCACAGAAGCCATATATTTCTTGATGCTGATTGTAAAATTCAGTCCTGAAACGCTGGACAGGGAGATCATTCTTTTTTCTCGTCAGTTTCCAAAGAGAAATGGCCCAGCGTTGTCCTCTGGGGTTTGAAGGGCCCACACAGTGAAGTGTTCAAATATAAACCCGAGTTCCCAGGCTGAGTGGCCTCTCACTGAGTTACTGCTGGGTAACAGGCTTCCCTCACACCCAGTGACAAAGTAGTTTTTGTATTTCTCAAAGTCAGCCTACCAGCTGAGTGGTTCTACTGAGATGAGTCATGGCTGATCTTGCTGGACAGCCAAAGGTGGGCTTCCCAGAGGGTCACACTCATGCAGCCAGCAATTGGCTGGCAGGCAGCTAGAGCACAAAGACTGGCTATTTCATGTATTTCCTTATGCAACAAGCTGTCCTGGCATGTTCTCGGTATAGCTAAACAGGGCAAGAAGCAAGCAGATGTGTGCAAGCTTGGGGTTGGCATGTCATCATTTCTCAACACACTGAGCCCAAGTGACAGATGTGACCTTCATACAAACCATTGGGTCTGAGTATAGACTTCTGTTTTAATGGAAGATGCTGCAATCACACATATGGGATGCAGATAGTGCACATCTAATGACAGGCTCCACTGTCTCCTGCTGTGTCTGTGTCCTCTCTTCTTCATTTATGTATTACTTTTTAAAGATGATGTATTGCGCATGTGTATGTGGTCTATGTGCAAATGTGAGTTTTTGCACTACATGCATACAGATGTCTGAAGAGGCCAGAAGAGGATGTCAGATATCCTAGAACTGGAGTTACAGATGGTTGTGTGCTACCCAGTGTGGATGCTGGGGACCAAACCCTTGTCTAATGGAAGATCAGGAAGCACTCTTGGCCACTGAGCCATTTCTCCAGCCCTCTATTTTCTTAAACGAACATGAATCATTGGATTTAGGAGCCATGTTGAATCCAGGGTGATCTCATCTCAGAATCCCTAACCAATTACATCTATAAGGACCATTTCCAAATATAAAGTCATGGTCTAAGGCTCTGAGGGTGTGAATTTTGAGAGAACACTCTCCAACCCATGACAGAGGCTTAAACAGGAAGCAGTTTCTTTTGCTCTGATCAGTAGAAACCCAGGATAACAGCCCCGTGGTGTGGTGGCGCGTGCAAGCTGACCTGCCTCTGCTGGTCACACCTCTGACAAGCCTCAGACCTCTGCTGATGGCCGTCCCAACCCAACTCAATTCTATACTCAGGACAGGAGGGAGAAGTAAAGGACAGTGTTTATTGCCTGCATCCTCTTTTGTCAGAAAGCCAATAATTTTCCAAGAAAACTTTTCTACATTTTTTTTCTTAAGTTGTATTGATGAACTGACCATAATTATGGCCATTCCTAACTGCCAGAGAAGCTAAGAAATGAGAAAAAAACCAACAAAGTCATGACTTGTGCTGGGCATGGATAAGGGCTAAAATGACAAAAGGGGAATACTTGGGGATGGGAACAGCAAATGCAAAGTACATAGCCCACATGAGTCTGAAAGATTATTTATTCTGAGAAAAATCTAGCTTTCCAGTCTCCTTGGAGAAACCCCGCCACTAGAATGCAACCGTCTGGCTTCTTCCAGCGCCCTGGATCACTTCTCCCTAGCTCACTCCAGAGCAGGAACTGATCCTAGGGGCTGACTTCTGTCTGTCTCCATGACAGGACGATTCTGGTCCCTGCCATGTGTCAGGACACACAGGGGACCTGCACTGCTTTTGTATGAGGAAGAGCCCAGAGAGTCTCAGTGCAGGAAATGGAGATGTGCCCTGAGTGTACAGAGGAGGGGATCCAGAGGAGCTTCCAGGCCAATACCAGTGGACGCATTCCAGGAGGACTGGGGAGGGGTGATGACTGAAATACTGGAGCCCACAGGCGCTGACCTGCATGGGAGACTTGGTGTCATGACATGGCACAACAGAGGGCCATTTGAAGGTTTGTTCCTAGGACAGTGCAGCCTGACTGTGTTAAAAGAGCCCCACTTTGCCAGGCTTGGGTGTGAAAGGAAGGACTGGCAGAAGTAGAAAATCAGTAATAGGTCCTGTTTTTAGTTAGGGTCCGTAAGCAAGACCGCTATAAGAGATAATCTCAAGCTGGAATGGGATGTCGTATTGAGAGCTTGTTTCTGACACAACCCTGTCAGTTTAGATTCAAGATGGGCAGGGAGTATGGGCAGGAGGACCCCAGCCGTCCAGGGATTTGGAACCCAGAGATCATGGCGAAAGAGAAGGGACTTCAACCAGACCCTGTTATCCAGGGATCTAGGGTGTGAGAAAGGGGACTTTGCTCCACTTGGTCATTCAGGATGTGTGCAAGGAGAGGGGCTCAGCTCCACACAGCCAGCCAAGGATTTGAGTGCAATGTGCAGGACTCACCTTGGACAGGATGGGCAGACTCTCTCTGGACACTGGGCAGGGGTTAAGCATTGTTGTTGAAGGACTTTTTGTAATGGTGAGTCCTTTAAGTTTGTATTGAAAACATTCCTTCTGGTATGCATTTTCTGTAAATAAGCAAAGACCCTGGACTAGGGCAATAAGACTCCCTGCTTAGATATAAAACTCCCTCTTGTTACCTGAGCTGCCTTGAGCAAAAAGCCTGTCCCTTTCACAGCCAGCAGGATAACACTTGTGCCAACATCAGCCATTTTGAGCACGCCATGAACACCTTGAGACAGCTGGGACAGACTACAGATGATTTCCCTGGCTCTTGGAGGCACAGACCCAGTCAGCCTATTTCAGTCTGTACCAGGCTTGTGATGACAAACATCCTCGAACCATTCTTACCTTGCAGAAAGAACAAGTGTTCCCTAGAAGAGGGAAGACTATGGTTTGTAGCAAGGCCATGATTAGCCAAAAACACAATTCCTAATAACCATGATTGGTCCAAACAAATGGCTGGTTTGGTCCAAACACTCCCTTTTCAGGCTGTATATGAAGACTGTTAGGCTCCCAGTGAGTTGGTTGGGAGACCTTCTGACACTTCTCATGGTGTTGCAACATCGGACACAGCAAAGACTTCTCTTGATCTGATCTGCTTTCAGTAGTGCTCACTGAGCTGCTGACAGGAAGAATCAGCTGAGGATGGCCACAGTGGTGAGGACAGTGATGTGTAAGGACCAAGAGTGCCAACTGATGGGTGGCCTTTATGTGTCTCCAGTCAGCTGAAGTGGCTACCCATCCAGTTGCCTGGGATGTATCCCCAGTCAGACTTCCACCCTGAATCTACCCAGTGGTCTTGGCAGTGTGACAGTGCTATAGGGTGTCTATACCTGGGGACCCCATTGGCCCACTGGATCCCACCTCTTTTTTTTTATTTCATTTTATGTATATTGGTGTTTTGCCTGCATGTATGTCTGTGTGAGGGTGTCAGATCTTGGAGTTACAGACAGTTGCGAGCTGCCATGTGGGTGCTGGGAATTGAATCCAGGTCCTCTGGAAGAGCAGTCAGTGCTCTTAACCGATGAGCCATCTTTCCAGCCCCTGGATTCCATCTGTTACAGGAGGAGATGACTGAGCTTCACCGATCCCAACTGCACCTGATGCCCAATCCCTGTCTGGGTCCCGCATGGATGCCGCAGCCCCTGAGAAGTGGCAAGTGCCTCAGCTGCATCCTGGCTCTAGTATGCTTTCTACCAGAGACAGCGGATGAACTTGACAGCAGCAGCCACTGACAGCTGAGGGAGGGTTGAATGGCCCAAGAGCAGTCAGGACAGGAGGACAACAGAAAATAGAAAGACAATGATAGTGAGGGTTATAAACAGCTAGAGAAGAGAGCTTGCAGCTATGGTCACCAGAAGACCTCCAGAGAACCATTGACTCTTCAAGTCCAAGGGGCTTGGCCCCAAGGCTAAGAGCTCTGCCCCTGGCCATGTCCAAGGCTAAGGGGTCCCAATATTCAAGGCTTGCATGAAAATGGTAATTTCAGAGGGTGGTACTTGCTTCCTGACTGCTGCTGCTCCAACTGGGTACTGTCAAACACCTAAGGAAACAAAAGCTGCTGGAAGCTAACATTGGTCTTTCCTATCTGGGACCCCATCCTGGGCAAAACGGCTCTCAGATGTCTGATAGGGAACTGAGTATGTGGTCAGAACTCAGTGCTGTCCATGCACCCAGCAATCTAGGCGTCTTCCCAACATTATCATTCCCATGTACCTGAGCGTCCTCTGCTTCCCTGTGGAGGGTCAGCAGAAGAGGAAGAAATAGAAGGTCCTGCAGGAGGTTGCGGGTCCAGGCCTGGGATGGTCAGTACAATCTCTTGCATCCAGAACTCAGATATGTATTCCTAGGGAAGGCTGAAAATTAGTCTAGCTGTGCCCAGAACATAAGCTACTGGGTTTGGCAAAAGAGTCAGACAAAGAGGGCTGACTCTGCCATGAACTGTTTGGGAGGTAAAGTCACAGGATCCACCATTGGTTCAGTATGGAGACAGGAGAGAGGGATGCTGAGGATTTTGGCTGTGGGTTTCTGCTGAAGGGACTGGGACAGGAGGGCTCAGATGTGAACAAGTGAGCCACCACTGGTGTGAGAACATGGGTGACAGCAAAAGCATCATGGAGCACTTGACATTGGACAGTGGTATCTCTGATGTACTCAGTTTATAGGATAGTCCTTTTTTTTTTTTTGAAGTGACTAGAATCTACAATGCTGTTCATGAATTATTAATAATATTGATTATAGATGATTACTAGGGCAGCAATGGTTTTCCTTAGCCCACATTTTATTATTTATTTATTTATTTATTTATTTTTTTGGTTTTTCGAGACAGTGTTTCTCTGTTTAACAGCTCTGGCTGTCCTGGACTCGCTTTGTAGACCAGGCTGGCCTCGAACTCGCAAAGATCCGCCTGCCTCTGCCTCCCAAGTGCTGGGATTAAAGGCGTGTGCCACCACCGCCCGGCCACATTTTATAAATGAACACACAGAGACCTATTAGAATTATTACAAGCCTTATGCATTGGGGCTGGGAAGATCTTAACCCTCTAAGCCTGCTTTCTACTTCCCAGCCCAAACTCTCATAAATAATTGCACTTGTTCTTATTGGTCTGGTCCCTGAGTAGATTGCTCCCGGCTATGTATGTTTCTCATCCTTCATCTTCACCCATCATGCCTCTCCTCTGCTTCTCCCACCCCTCTCCTTTGCCTAGCTCAGGCCATAGGCAACTTTATTCAACCAATCAGTGAAGTAGATTAGCAGGCAAGGTTACACAGGATTGCTTGGTGTACGTAACAATGCCTGGGGTGTGACCAGACTTTATGGCGAGCCAGTAAATAACATGAAAATACATAGCAGTGTAATACACACCACAACATGGTGCAGAAGACAATGTAAAACAGGAACAGCCCCGTTTTTACATATGTCTCCCACTTCTCCTCTCTGTCTCTCCTGGTTGTAGTCTGAAGGGACAACAAGAAGTGATCACTGAGTGCCAGTGTTGCACTACATGGGCTGCTGTTGGACACTTCCTGCAGCTGAATCAGGCAAGTTGGCTGTACTTGCTGGCTGAAGTCACATCTCTTGGAAGCCCAGTGCCACACCTTACCACTTCAGGTGCCAGGAGTCAGCAAGTAGAGGCTCCACCCAGGTAGGAAGCCTAGGTGAGTAAACCCAGCTTGTGCACCCCAGGGAAAATATGCAGAACTCCTATGGGAACCTAGACTGTAAACAAGGCAAGCAGCCCCTCATGTTTCTTGAGGATCTATGGGGCCAGTTTCCCAACTGCTATCTCTGTGCTTAGACACACAGCCTTGGGGAATCTCATAAACCCCTGGCCTCACACCTCACATCATCAGGAATCAGTAGATGACCCTGGTCACTTACACATAGGATTATATGAACACTAAAGGGATTCACATTGTGGCTGACTCTCAAGCGTGACCACTCGCAGACCCTGTCCCACAGGTAACTCTTACTCCTCTGTGATTCTGTTAGAAGCTAGGATTTCCTCCACGCCTTCCAGGCTACTCTGGGCCTCTTCCTCTACATGAGTAGAAAGACAGCGACAGGCCCACACCTTGCCTCCTACTCTTGGGTCAGAGGAGATCTCTTCCCCTAGCTGTAAAGAGCAGCTTATCAAAAGTTTCTATTTCTTGACGTCCTCTACATTCTCAGCCCACACTTCTGGCTGGCTTGGGATTCACCATTTAGTCCACACTGGCCTCAAACTTGGGACAGCCCCCTACCTCAGCTTCCAGAGTGTGGCTACAGGTGTGAGCCACCACACCAACTGAGTTATTAGCTCTTATCTGTGTTGTTTACCAAGGGAAGACAGGAGTACTAGGAAAGCCACCTTGAGCAACCAAAATGCTTTCTCACCCCTTGGCAGGGGCCAGGTTAAGCCTGGAGAATTCTGAGCCAGGCACTTAAATTGAACTGATCTTCTCTAAAGGGCCAACCAGTGTACTATGTGGAAAGGAGCAGGCTAGGGGCCGTGCCAGGCTCTGAGCAGAACTCTGTGGAGTGGCAGTGGAGACAAGTGGCCACAGTCAGCATACATCTTGAAGGGAGCCACCAAGTCTCTTAGGCAGAGAGAATAGTTGCTGGGATATGGGTTTAGCCGTGGCTTAGAGGTCCTGTTTTCCTGCTTTGGGGTATACCAGGGAGAGAGTAGGAAATGTCCCCTACATGGGAGGCACCCTGAGCTAGTTGAGAATAGTTGCTGGGATATGGTTTAGCCATGGCTTAGAGGTCCTGTTTTCCTGCTTTGGGGTATACCAGGGAGAGAGTAGGAAATGTCCCCTACATGGGAGGCACCCTGAGCTAGTTGACATGACAGCTGGCATTGAGCACGGGGGCACATGCAGGAAAACTCACAGTGGGTAGCACGGGGTGAGATACACTCTGAAGTGTGTGTGAACTAGGGGAGCAATCAGACAGAACAAAGGGGGTTTGGGGTTTCACGAATTAGCTGTGTGGCATTTTAACCCCACGAAGTTTCTGAGTGGGTACAAGGTGTGTCTTATAACTTTTCAACTATTCATATTCAGTAATATGTGGGTCCTACTATACTGGGGAACTGGCTCAGCCTCACTAAGGCCTAAAAATAGCGAGTTTACAGACCTACGGATTCTTTCCTCATGACAGCAAGGGCTGGCGCGCCCACTGGCTGCCTATGAAGCACCACTCCCCAGCTCCAGACATAGACAGACCCAGGCTGGGCTCAAAGCCTTGCCTGCCATTCCAGGGGACGCTGCATGCTGCCAAAGCTTGGCCATGACTAACATTCTCACTCGTCCGTGGATGGGCTGCCTTTTGCCAGCAGGGCTCCTTCCTTCTGGATTTTTCATCTGAGTTTCACCTACTTTCTAAACTTTGGTCATCAAATGATGGTGGCCAGAGCCCTGCTCCACAAAGGATGGCAGGTGAGAGAATACGAACAGGCACATTGAGCATGCCTGGTGCCCCATTCCACAGGATCCAAGTTTTGAAGAGTGGTCAGTTTTGTTCATTTCAGGGCCTCCCTAACAGACACTCATTGGAAAAAGACATTTCGCCTCCAGCAGAGAAATGACAAGGGGATGGTGCTTAGGCAAACACCCACTGCAGAGCAGTGGGATCTGCTGGGCCATTTCTATGCCCTGAGCTGGCACAGCTTTGAGAGGCATCAGAGCACCTTTAGGAATGTGGTGGTCCCACAGAGGTGCTCTGGGCCTCGCCTAGATGTGGGCTGTGCTCTATAGCAGGACTGTAAGATCTTGACAGTCCAGGTGGGTCCATGATGGTCAAGTGAAGGTACTTCTGATGCCACAGGGATGAAGTGATGTCACCTCAAATCATGTCTCATGGGTCGCAGCAACCTCATGGAAGCTCTGTGAACCTCATGATGGGGGTGTAGGGTGTGACCCTCTAGCAGAGACCAAGAGGGAGCAACGGGAAGCTCTCTCCTGGATATACAAAACCTCCACAAGTGCTGATCCCAGGTGAGGGGGTGCTTCTCCACTGACCTAATCCACAAATAGTGCCCCAAGTTGCTACTGGCCTGATTTCTCTTGGCTCAATAGGCTGACTTTTAAAAACAGCCATTAACAAGTCTGTGGCTTTTTATCATAAAAGCACTTAAAACTAATGACTGTTCTGACCCCAAGTTGTATGGAAATAAGGAAAACAGTCAGGACTCAAAGTCTCACCTTGTCCTTGCGGGTTATTATCTGATCTTAGATGAATTCATCCTTCTGTGACTTTACTACTCAGACAATAAATTCACATGATGCTTTGCCATGTGGGTGCTGGATATCATCAGCAAGGAGGGCAGGAGCCCAACCCTGTGACATACACCAGAAGGTCAGATGTAAAGTGGTCTCAGGTCTGACACCTCAGTGGTCTCTAACACCAGGCCTCTGTCTGCAAGCACAGGCAAGTCAAATCCTCCAGAGCAGGGGTTCCAGGCTGTGTTGAGTTTCCGTGCTGCCTACAGTGTGGGCAATGAAGAGACTGAGCCAACTCAGGGACACAAATCCCAGGGCCAGGTTTTTATCAAAATCTCTGTAGCAAGAGGTTCTGAAGAATGGAAGTAGAGAAGCCCCCTGTTGGCACAGATTATCATTTGTATGTGTAAGGATACTGCCTCCTTTCAGAGTGAATATGCACTTGCACAGCCCCTTCTTCACTGTCCTTGGTCCAGCATCTAACTACAGCCCTTTCTAGATCTTCTTGATCCAAGTTCCACCCTCTTGTCTTTTGTGGATCCCTCTCCAGTGTGTGGACATGCCATAACCTCTCTAGTATACTACCATGCCCACCCTGAACGCCTTCAGCCCCATGACTGCATCCTGCTTCAACACTGCAGGACATGAGTGTTGTCCTCCCTACATATGAGCTAGCTGCTCATTTTCTTTGGCCCCACTCAAACCTAATATCTGGCTAGCTATCCACTGGGAAGCCATCTTCTTTGTCCTTGGTCCTGATCCATGTGAGTTTTCTGTGAGTTTACTCACTTCCATTTCTACATTGGCTGCCAGCACCTAGGGACAGTAGCAGGAACACTGCCAACCATGTCCTTGCACATTCCAACTCAATCAAGAACCTGGAGACTAGCCAAGCATCACTGTTGACTATGATCTGAAGTTCCCCAAGAAAGCCACATCTAGAAAGAATCCTAGAACCAATTCTGCAGATTGAGTGACTGATTAGAGCATCATGATTTTGGAAAGATAGAAGATTACAGTCAATCTTTAGTTTCCTTTGTAGCCACCTAGCACGAACTTCTCTTTGTCTGACTTAACATCAAGCAAAACTTGGACATGCTTTACCCAATCATGCCCAAATCGCTACCTTCCACCAACTCAAAATCGGAGAATTAATGCCATCAGATAACATCTGAAAAATGTAAAACAAAAGTCTGTAGTTTTTTTTTTTTTTTCATCTGGTGGATGGTTTTCTTTTGTTCTGTGGCTGTAGATGTTCACATAGCCTCTTCCATGAAAGAACATGTCATTCAGAGCAACCAAAAGCCATTTCCTAGGCTGTGGTCCCTCATATTTGGCTCAGAATGAACAGCCTCTGATTCCTTTGGATTGGGTGCTGTGTTTTGTGGCAACAACTGAATCAATGAACTGGCACCTGAGATCCTCCCTACCTGGCTGTCAAGCTCCAGACTGGCCTTATTAGAGCCGTTCACTCAAGCTAGAGCTTGGGATTTAGGGGCATCAGCGACTCACAGCCACTTCAGCAGCTAACCACAGGAACTTTCTGGAAGCCTTCCTCAACTTTGTCTCTGCCTTCCTCGATCCAACCCAAGCCTTCTGGACCCAGCTCCACTGGGAAACCTTCATAGGGTGGGTATCCTGGCTACATGCCCCTAAAGCAATGTTGACAGAGGTTACAGATGACAGTGACTGACATGATTTGAAAATGAATGCTGCGACCCCAGTTGCTACCTTAAATTATATTAGCTTATTCTCTTATTGCCTAAAACAAATTATTCAAGTAGTAACTGCTGGAGACAACATAAATGAAATGCATCTTTTTACTGTTTCCTTGAAAGCTTGAAACACACGACTTTGGCTTTCTTCATAAGCAACCCAGTTCCGCCTACTGATTTGTGCTTGCTAACTGATCATCATTTCAAATGTGTGTAAATACATCTTCCAGCCTGGCCTCCATCTCACAGTGGGCTGGCTCACAGCCTGCCAGCCTTGCCTCCAGTGTGTGTATTCAATAGCTTGAAGGGTTTTCTGGTCCACAGCCTCAGCCTTTTCAAATAAACGCTGGCTCTCTTGCTGTGCTTTAGGACTTTCTCCTAGTTTTTCTCTAGAACCTACTGCTTACTTCTTTTGCAGCAGGCCACGTGCATTTCAGAAACAATGTGTTTGTTGGTTGCTTGGTTTTACCATCCAGTTACAGAGAGTAACCTTGCCTGAGGTTTAGTTTTTGTTGTTTTGTTTTGTTTTTTGTCCTCGTACCCCCCCCCCCCCCACGTAGAAGCTATTTCTTTTCAAGAAATGCTCTTGGCACATTTCAGAGATGTGGATCCTGGCACATGTCTTCCAGGACGCAGAGAGCAGAGCCACCCTCGCTGCCTGTGTCTAATTTCTAAAGAGGAGCTTGTGTGCTTGGAGTGCTGCAGGAAATGTATGCAGGAATGTTGTGACAAGCTAGAAGTTAATGTAGGCTTGATGAGTGACAGCCTTAACAATGAAGGAGAAATCCTGGGGGAGAGAGAAAGCCCATTCCAAAAGCATCCCATCCCTAAAGCTCCCAGAGGATGCAGCACGCTGCCCCAGGAGGGAAGCTTTGAGAATGTGTTCCCGGGATTGTTGCCAACACTTGCATATTATTTATATCCCACTGGTTAATATTTTTTAAAACTGGACAGGATTAAATTTGAGTTGCAGCTGCTCTAAACTCTTCTGATGTGTAAAATCCAGTATAGTTCATAGGAGAAAAAAAATGATCAATTTGAGCCTATTTCTGGGGGAAAAATCTTTTAACCTTGCATGGCTCTTTTATCTTTTGTTTTATTATTTTGCTTGGTTTTGCTAGATTATTGAGGGTAAATGGATATGTGGTTCTCAGCCTGTGGGTCTGAAATGTAAACGTTCCTTGGTTTAGGATTGTGAGCTAAATTACAGCAAAGCCACGTGCTCCCAGGGCAAGTTCAGTTTGCCGGTGAGGTCTTCTGCAGCGTGTGGAGGCTCCCTGTGTATTCTTTCAGAGGTTGAGCCAGACGGATAATGAGGATTTCACGAGACCCTCTGAAACAATCTTCCTTGATTGCAGCGATCAGTCGCAAAGATGGTGCCCCTCCAAGGTGGAGCACCGGTTTGTGGGCGGGCATCTTTGCAGAAGTGTTTTCTGGGTAAGGCATGGGGTCCTGTTTGCTAGGCGCTGCACCTGGCCGAGTAACCAAGAGCCCTGTCACCAAGAACTCTTTCACAAGCTCCCCTAGCTTTATGTGATTTCTGGTTGGATCGACACAAGGGATCCATTTTGATGCCGGCAGCTTTCGTGTCTGTTAAGAATGAGGGCTGACCGAAGGGGCAGGGGGTGGGGACAACCCGCGGAGCACCTTTCCTGATTGAGTCAGTCAGTCACACTCAGCAGCTCCTCAGCTGTTGATTACACACGTGTTCACTTCCAACGCTGGCTTTTTTTGTCTTACGTTTAAAACTTCCATGCATTCCAATTTTACCTGGATAGAAAATATGTACTAAGAAATTTTCTTTTCTGAATAAAATAAAATTTTCTGAATGAAAAAAAAATTCAGCCATTTGTCCCAGCATTTCAGTTGTGACTGAGGCTGTGATACACTACATCTTCTGAACATGGGAGTGTATCTTTAAGGTTTCTGTTCTGCTCCAAGAACTTGCTTATTCACTTCTTGACCAGAAAAATACATTTTAAATCAGTATATCAGTATGTTTACTAACTGGAAAAATCTTCAAAGTGAACATTATCTTTTAAAATTATACTTTCCAGCAGGTGTGCTGATCCATATAGAGCACATAAAATTTTTTTAATAATATTAAGTGGATCTATATTAATATTAATTCAAATTTATATCAATATTATTAATATAAGTCCAAAAACAAAATTTCAATTGTTGGGGTTGATCTAAATACTATGTATTCAAATGTTAATTACCACCCCCTAAGATCTGGTTACATTCTCATGTGCACCAAGTGATGTTGTGTAGCCCTGCCTCCTAAATTATCAATCCCCGATTAGCCAAATAAACTTGCCTATGGCCTAGCCTGGGCAAAAGAGAAGTAGGGGAAGCTAAGGTTCCCAGGCTTTTGGGGTAGGATAAGCACCACTGGGAGAAAGAGAGAGGAAGGGGGAAGAAAGGAGATTCCATGGGTATAATGGACAACAGCTGCTCGCTCAGAGGATCAAACCAAACTGAGCATGTTCAAGTGTTTATGGGGGTTTGGCTGGGAAGCAGTTAAGATAGCTTAGAGAGTTAAAACTGCCCAGCCCCAGCGCATTAAGGCTTATATTAAATCTAACAGGTTTCTGTGTGTTTATTTAGAATATAGCAGGTTAAGAACTACTGCCAACTTAATAATCATATGAATCAATATGATATATTAATAATTCAACATTCAATAGCTTCATAAACTAAAATATATTGAGTTACATGACTTTTTAGTATCTTTAACAATTTTATTTAACTAAATATCTAAGAATTAAGGTAAGTCTACTACACAAATAAACATTGTCTTCACTTATTCAAAAATTCTGTCTTGAAATTATGGTATGACTTTGCATACTCTCCTTAAGTATATTGCTAATTTTTATTATTAAAATATATAGGCTTTTGTCGGTCAGACATGGGCACAATGCAGAAAGATGTTACTGGAGAAACATACTGATTTTTTTTCTCCTGTGGCTCAAAAAAAAAAAAAAATATGGTCATGAATACTGTGTGCCTCGGTGTTTGAGAATTAGTGACATTTATTGGCCCTGGCAGCGATGGCTCTCATGTACAGCTTCATCGCATGGACAAAGGAGAAATGCTGGTGTTTATCATGTCATGCCAACATGGTACTGGGGAGTAATTGGACCGACCCACATCTTCTGTACACTCTTGGTGCTGCCCAGTGTCTTACCGTGTATCATAATATTACTGTTACTGACGCAAATGAAATTATGGCATGTGTTCAAAGTCCACAGAAAGGAGACAATTCTTTTGCTGGGGATGTTGGGAAAAATTGATACAAGATTCTCATTTTCTACTACTATGGCAACTTTGGCTCTCTTGGGCAAGCTTGATGCTTTGAATGTGGGAAAGGTGACTGAATTTGTTTGGTCCTTTGTGATGGAGACTGGGCTCTGAATCTCACACTGGGCATATCTATTGTCACACAAGATTCCTGGCAACAATAACTAATCAGTTGCATCACGTGAATTCTGACTTACTTGTCTATGGCTTTGTGAATGATGATTGTGTCAGGTGAACACACCAAATGCGAGCTACTTGTGGTGGGGCATGGCTTCGCTGTAGGTAATTGGGAGGCTTCACTGGATTGATGGAGAAAAGCTGCATGGGCTTCATGGTCGGAGACTGGGGGGTTGGCAGGGAGGCCAGCAAATCTGCGGATCCTTTTCACACCTTTCACACTTTGGCATTGCTGGATTGTCACTTCTGGGAGAGGAGCAGACTAAACCTGTCAGTCCTGAGTTTTGCATACCTGAAGAAGCGCTTCAGAGGGTGAATGTCCAGCCAGATCTAGTGAGCTACAGTCACAGATGGGAAAGACGTTAAGTATATAGTGTGCAATCCGAATATTGCTGTTTTTAAAGTGATTATCAACCCTAAAAGTGACTATTGTTAATATTTATCATGTTAATGATAAGTTACTTAATTATATATATATTATAAAAATAAATATCTGTGTTTTATTTAGATCTTCAAGAAAAAAGAAAACTTATGGATGGCTTTTTTGGCTTTATTAGTTATTGCTGCCCTGTTAGAAAGTTATTAGCTTCTGAGCATTTGATTAGTTACCAGGCACTAATCTGGAGTTCATTACTAAGTAGTTTTCTTGGGTTGATTCCCTTGTGCTTTTTGGGTGGATAATAATCCACTCACCTACTTTGTGCCATATTTGTTCTTTTTATCTATTACCAACATCTAAAATTCACAAGTCAGTGGTGAATCTACTAGTGATGATAGGGTAGACATTTTCTCCTCTTGATTTTAATGAAGGCACTCCACTTTTTTCATTGTTGAATATACTTTATTCTGATTTCCAATAAGCTATTTGATTATTAAGAAAATGACATTCTCAGCCCTGTTCTAGAAATCTTTTTAAAATATAAAAATGAGTATCAGATATTTTTTCACATCTATTGACATACCCTATGTTATTTTTTCCTTGACCTATTTATTGATTCACGAATTATAGAACAGGGCCACCAATATGTCCTAATGGGTAAAGTCAGCTGTTGGTGTTTTCCTTGCAGATCTGCAGGAGAGGGATCACTAGTAACCACATGGCAGAGTCAATGTCAGGCTCTTTAAATCTCCTCTGCCAATGAAATCAGCCTAACAAGCTTCAATTTAGGCTCAGCCAGATTCTTAAGGCCAAAAAGCAGCCACATTCTTTACCAAAAATATCACACTGGCCTCTAGACCACCCGTTAATATGCTTCCCTGTGATTTCTCTTGAGCTGTGTCTCCATAGTAGATTTTGTCCTCAGTGTTATTGTCTTCCGACCTCCTACTAGGATCACCCATTAAGACCCACTTACAGCATCCAACTACTTTCCTACTCCAAAGTCCCAAGACTTCTGCATTCTTCCAGAAAACAAGTACAGTCCAGCCTGTCATAGCAATGTCCCACTCCTGGTACCGACTTCTATCTTAATTACTTTTCTATTGCTGTGAGAAAACACCATGACCAAGGCAACTTGTAAAAGAAATTTTTAAATCTGGGGCTCCCAGTTGCAGATGAGTAAAGCTCATGACTGTCATGGTGGGGAGAATAGCATCAGGCAGGCAGGCATGGTGCTGGAGGACTAGCAGAGAGCTTACCTCCTGATCCACAAATAGAAGGCAGAGAGAGCTAACTAGGAATATCTTGGGCTTTTGAACCCTCATACCCCCAGTAAAACATCTCCTCCAACAAGGCCACACCTCCTAATCCTTTCCCAATAGTTCCACCAACTGGGGATCAAGCATTCAAGTATATGCTCCTATGGAGGAGGGAGGTGCATTCTCATTCAGACCACCACTATGCCAACAATAAAGGAGAATGTATATGCTCCTATAGAGGAGGGAGGCACATTCTCATTCAGACCACCACAAGTTCAGTATGCCAACAATAAAGGAGAATGTGAAGTTTTAAAAGTCTTAATACTAAATACTAAATACTAATTAACACAGCAAAACTAAAGTCATGAATCTGGAGAAGGGACCAGTGTGTGTGGAGGTGGTAGTGTGTGCTAGCAGTATGTGAGAGATGCGAAGGTATGGAGAAAGAGTAGCCAGAGAGCAGTATATACATGTATAAATCGTCAAAGTGTGGCCTTAATTTAAAGAAGAACACTCAAAATAGCGTGACAATAGATCACCTAGAAATAGATATATAAAAGTGTATGCCTTGAGCTGGAGATATGGCTGTGGTTGGACAGGAATACTGCTTTTACAGATGACCAGAGTGTGACTTCCAGCACCCAGGTCAGGTGGCTGATGGCTGGCTGTGGCTCCTGTTTCAGGGAGATCTGACTTTTCCAGGGCACCTACACTCACATTCACATACATATAATTTAAAATGAACCTTAAAATGTGTACAAGGTCTCAGCCCTACACAAAGAACCACAGGCAACTAAGGAATGCTGATAGCAGAAGAAATAACCTTCCCCAGGGAACAGCAATACCAAATGGTCACCTCATACCATAGTCAACCCTGAAAACATTCATGAAGTAACATTATACAGACTAAGCAGGTTGTGCTCACATATTTAGGAGTGTATATGTACATACACATATGCATGTAACAACAATTGTGAAAAAAAGAGGCCAAGAATTTAAAAGGTAGCAAGGAGAGGTATGTGGGAGGTTCTGGAGGGAGGAAAGAGAGCGGGAAATGATATATTCATCTCAAAGAATAAGTGAAAATTAAAGGTGAGTATCCAAATACCTTTTCTGTTGTGTTGCATAATACCGAAACAAAAGAAATTTAAGAAAGTGCTTTTGTCATCTCGAAGTCCCAAGATACAGTCTGTCATACAGAAGCCACAGAGTCTGGAACTTGCAGAAGATGGCACATCAAATCTACAGCCAAGAAACACAATGGTAAATGAACAATCAAGGTGCTATGTTTCCTCTCTCCCTCTTAAAAACTCCAGGGCTCCCCCAACCCCCAGGAATGCCTCTCTCAGTAGAAAGGTCTTCATAGTAGTGAAGACATCCTGCTCCAGGTGCGCCCACAAGCCAAACTTATCTAGACAGCTACTCGCTGCCACTTCCTTGCCAGGGTGATTCTAGATTGTTTCGGTTGACAGTTGAGGCTAGCAGTGTGTATGATCTATACGCTGAAAAGGGCGAACCAGGAGAGGCATGTCATCCTCATGAATTAGAAAAAGCAGCATTCTCCCCAAGGGCTGTGTGGGTTCAAACCATTCTTAAGTAAAAGTTCAGCGTGGTTATTATTGCAGAAGCTGACAAACTGAGTCTAAAATGTACACGGAAATGCAAAAATTCTAAGCTGACAGATGAGAACAAAGTTGGAAAGCCTTGGTCCCCCACATTTTTAACCTCTTCTTAGAGGTATATACCTTGTAGGTGGTGCATGTGGGTTTTGTGCACCATGGGATGTCACACCATTTTTAAAACTCTAGTTGATAAACTTGTTTACTTCTTAAATTCCTGGTTTTTAAAATTTTATCTATTCTTTATTCTTCCTTCCCTATATTTTTATTCTTGCTGCCATAGTAGGAACATTTTACATTGTCAAAATATAACATGTTTTATTTTGAAGTTAGTGTCTTGGAATTTAATTCTAGAAATGGTCATATTGGTATTTTAATTAGTGAAATGGTTAATTTATTGAGTACGTGCATGCAGTACCTGGTCAGGCCAGAAGAGGGCAGAAGATCCCTACCATGGGTGCTGGGAATTGAGCTCCAGTCCTCTGGAATCCAGACTAAAGAGTGCTCTTAACACTGAGCCCCTATATTGTCTCTACAGCCCCTATATTGATATTTTATTCTGAGCTTAAGAGCTACTCTTGTCAAGTTTGTTGTCTCCTTTTGATACCACCAATGGCTAGTCTCACTCAGCCTTGACAAACACCTGCGCGCGCGCGCGCACACACACACCCTGCTTTCAGCACCGTCTCTCTCTGTTCACTTCTCCATGTTTATGGTTACCCTGGCATCTCATACACACCAACTTAGTTTTACTGGATCTTAATTGCAAGGCTGAGCATCAATTATTTTTTTAAATTATGGGTCTTTTTTTAGAATAAATTAACTCTTCTTATATTTGTGAGTGTAAGCATGTGGTTTGTTCGCATGTGTGGGTGTTGGTACATGCCAGTGTGTGTGTACAGAGGCCAGAGAGGGCCACCAGGTGTTTGTCTCTATCACTTCATGCCTTATTCCTTGAGGCAAGGTCTCTCAGTGAAACTGAAACCAGGTTGGCATTAAAATGAATCCCCATGATCCTCCTGCAGAGCTGGGATCACAGACATGTGTATAACCATAGCTGCCCTTTTACATGAATACTGGAGATTTGAACTTGGGTCTTCATGCTTGCTCAGTGAGTAATTTTCCCACAGCCCAATCCTTTACATTTTAACATTCTTCTGCTCACTAGTCTTGCCGGTGACCTTAAGCATTTCCAAGCACCAGCTTCCGGTTTATGTCTGTGCTATTCAGAGCCCATCTCTATGTCATTCATACCAGTGATTTAAGTTTGAAAAAAAAAAAAAAAGCCCAAGTCTTTACTACACAAGGACAAAGCAGATGATGATCATCCGGGCACTTCTGCTGAGTGAAAGTTGAATAAATGTAAGAATCCGAGATAGAGCAAATGTGTATAACAACAGAGCAAGCAGCAAAATAAATGAGGTAGAAACTGCTCAGATATCTTTTGGAATTAAGCTGCATTCATGTTGAGTCAATATGCAAAAGGATGAGAAGGATGGGGAAATGGTAGAGGCCGAGGCCCCCTGATTTTGGTAGGCATGGGGAAGGGCTCACCTGTACTGGGATGAGAGCCACTGGCAGCCTGCAGAAACAGCACAGTGCTGACCTCAGTGCTGACCTCAGTGCTGACCTCAGGGGAGTGTGGCCACAAGTGAAATGAGTGAGTGTGAAGGTGTTGAGCAATGACAGGTTTGACACATTCACCCACACACAGGAATTCCAAAGAATCCCTGAAAAGGTGGTGATGTGGAAGTTGAGTCAGTTCAGACTCCAGCGTGGACAGGAGAGAGGATCCTGAGGCCCCATCATCAGCAATTGACAGCTGCTGGGGTGGGGGGGTTTGAGGGTATGGGCCCTGCGAGGTTGTCCATGCCCCAGTGGATGACCTCATACTCATTTACATATAGGTGACACCAACTGGACTCAGTGGGTTATTAAAAGAGAGCAAGGAGTTGGGAGGAGGAAATCTTAGGAGGGCTTGAAAGGAGTTGGAGTGGGAGTGAGAGATGGATACGATCAAAATACATTATATGCATGTGTAAAAATTTCAAAGAGTAAATGAAAATATTTTTTTAAAGTGTAGTTATGCTAGGTATTGATCGTAACAATTTCAAAACAGCGTAAAACAGCCAATTTTGCATGTTTCCATTTGTCCGGAGAAAGAAATATGCACACAAGCATATGCACCTGCTCTAAAACAATTGCCATTTTAATTTCCTGTGTCAGCTACAAGGAGCTGACTCAAATATCTGATTTGACATTATGTAAATTTGTCACCTGACAGTTCTGGAGGACGGACATTCAAAATTGGTGTCATTGGCTCACATCTAGAGGTCTGCAGAGCTCTAGAGAGAATCCCATTCCTTGTTTCTCAGCAGAAAAGCTTTTCCCAGGCTTGGCTGGAGAACTGGACAGTGTCGAAGTGAATTCTCGTCTAAGGTGATGGGCATTTAAATTTTAACAGACATATGCTGACCCCATCTCTATTTTCATGTATTAGATTGTATAGTCTATTTTAAGACAAATTCACATACAGTAACCATTCTCTTGAGCTTAGATTCTTCTCAACTTAGTTTGCTGAAATTCTTGGTAAAATCAGAAGTGCTGTTGTAGTTGTTCTTTTAAATGTTTTATTTTTTTATTTTTGAGATTTTAATATAATTACATTTCTCCCTTCCCTTCCTCCAAGAAAACCCTCTCATATACCCACCCCCCATCCTTCAAATTAATGGCCTCTTCTTTCACTAATTGTTATTGCATGCATATTTGTGTGTGTGTATGTGTAATATATATAAATATATATATATTATATATTCCTAAATAGAACTCGTTCGGTTCATTATCATGTTATTTGTATGTCTTCAGGGTGGCTTTCCTCGGTTCCCTATCATTTTCTGTTCTTTGAGGTAGTACCGTGAGAGGACTGGCACTGTCTGTGGTGTTAAAGCCTCCAACAGACTGGGGAAAGCCTCGCTTTTCCAGTGACTCTGGGTAATCTACTGCATGGAGCAATTTATGGATTTTAGTTTGGATTCTCCAAACGGAGGAGGAGCAGCAGCAGCTACTGTCCTAGAGAAAATATGACTCTGTGCTGGCACAAATGTTGGCTGGCTTTGAGTCATCTTTTTGGATGCCAAGTGCCTGAGCAGGGCTGTGGGGCCCAAGACACCCTGGGAAGGCTGGGTGGTCCTGACCCTATGCAGAAACCGTTTAGTGTCTACAGAGGGTGGTTCAGCTGCTTTTTTTCAAGTTGTATTCACTCTCTTCCTGCATGCTCAAGTTTAAACTGCCCTGTTGCTTTGCACACGAAAGGTACTTAGTTATCTTTAAAGCAACTCCAGATTGGAGTCACAGGACAGGGAAGATAGGGAGACACCTGGTGTTTCAGTCTGGGTGATCTTGGCCTGTGCTGTTCCTGGGTGCTCTCTGTTGGACTTACTGCGGCAGTCTGCTTCCCATGTGTCAGGAACTGTCTGCAGAGCGGGCATGGGGGCATGCCTTCCCCTGGGGTCCAGGAAGACAGACGTCCTCACAGAAAAAATCAGAGACTCCTGGTCCTAACCATGCCCTTCCACAGCTCACTTGTGTCCCAAAGTCCCGCTGAGCTCTTGCAGCACCCACTTGGTAATTAAGTGTTCACTTAACAGAATGGACAGCACCAGGTCCACTCACAGACGTTTGGGGTATATAGACTCTAAATGACACACTCAGAGGCCAAACGCTGCCTCTGAAGTCCTGAGACATCCCCAGTGTAGAACATCATTCTAGTTGTAGATGTACTCACATTCAGTAACTTTCCTTTCCCTAGGAAACATTATCCCAGTGTGCTTCAGATTGCTCAGTACCCAAGACATTGGTTCAGAGGGTGAGCCTGGGAGAGGTCCTGGCCTTCCCTGCCACCACCCCCTGCCTGCCATGAACTTGAGACACCTGTTGTAGATGAAACCATGGTCTCCTCTGGTGCACACGTGTGACCCTTCATTCTCAATGTAACTGTGACTGGAGGTGGGACCTTCAGGGGGTAATTAGGTTGGATGAGGTCATGGTGTTAGTTGAGCGCTCACATGGCAGGGCAGGTGTACCTTATAACAAGGTACGACAGAGGTCACTGTCTCAGAGCACAGAGGGGCAGTTGAAAAGCATAGTAGGCAGAAAACCTTTATGCAAAGCAGACAGGGCAACCAGAGCCCCTCTTCCATAACCCAGCCCTGCTGGTGCCTAACTTGCAGCAGCTTCTAGAACTTCGAGAAAATAAGCCAGCACTGTTTAAGCTGCCTGGTGTGTGGTACTTCTCACAGCTGCTGGGTGACACAGTGCCCGTCACCCCCTGATTACCAAAGCCAACCTGAACGATCCTGGCAATGCAATAGATCAATGTAGCATTTCACAGGATAACAAAGCTGCCAAGTTCTCACAGTCAGATTAGGACAGAGAGAAGAAGAGTGGGTGTAATCCTGAGGCAAGACTGTGAAGGGGCACTGTTGGGCCTGATGGGTAGAAGAAACCTCTCAGAAGGGAGACTATGTGCTTTTGTTGGATAGTTTACTGTACAAGTGAGTACCAGGCACTAGGCCGATGCTGTCGCATAATGATGCCTAATGAGGACAAATATGCTGCTAGAAGCTCCATATGATTGAGTCTGGAAGCTCATACCCTGAATAACTTCTGAGAAGACCCTATAGATAAGTTAAATGTGAATGTAAGTCCCATTCAAATTACAGAGAGAATGAGCGGGTCAGGGTAACTAAACATGCTGCCATCATGAGCACTCTTGCGCCATTTAAGTCTTTGAAGGAACCACTGCAAACTGCCCAGGGCTGCACTGTTGACTTTGTTATCTTAGTTTATATGGAAGTAAAAACGCAAAGACCTTGACACTTGTTCCTTTCTGCTGTACCGGCACACGCACCAGAAACTGGGAGCAACACACATTGTCTTCCATTTGCTGGCTGTGTGTATTCCAATTACTGTCGTGAGGAACTGGGCAAGAGTACCAGAGTGAGTCCATGCCCAGCCAGCGGGACCCACTGTGGGATTTAAGCCAGTTCTCACTTTCCATTTCCACAGCACAAGCCTCTCTCTGACCACTCAAACAGTAGCACTATTATTTCCAATGAGTAGCCTTACTTCAAAGCCATTGCCTACTTCCCAGAAGGCTGAGCTTTACCCTTGTTCCCTGTCCATCTGTCCTGCTAATACATACTGGCCCTGTGGGAGAAAAGCCTCACGAAATGCACGTGTGACCATTTCGCAAGATCCTTATCTGTGTAACTACTCAATGATGGCCTTCTCCCTGGGGCTCTGTACACACAGGGCATGTGTGCCTGGCTCATTATCACACTCCAGCAGTGTTCCTGGCTCACAGAGGAGCATGAACACTTTCTGAATGAACAGCCCAGGGCAGGCAGAAGAAGGAAATGCATTCCGTACTAAGCCTGGTTGAGACCAGCAATCTGGCCATAAACAGTGTCCAGTATCCAAGTTTTGCTTTCTTTCCTGGGTTCCCCAGTGGATGACAGTGTGGGACGATCAGCTACCAACTATTCAGAAGTGTGTCCTGGCTATCTCCTAGCCATTGTGGCCAACACTTAACATTTTTTTCTTTCCTTACTGAACTGCACCTTTAAGCTGTATCTCAGCTCCAAGGATAAATCTGGATCAAACACTAAAAAGCTTTGCAGCGCACCAGTGTGCCCTCTGATGCTGAGGGCCAGCACACTTGACGTTCGCCGCCTTTACAGAGGCAGGTGGATCTCTGTGAGTTCGGGGCCAGCCTTGTGTACCTAGAGAGTTCCAGTCTAGTCAATGACATAATGAGATCATGTCTCAAAATAAAATTTAAATTTAAAAACATGTTTTTCTGGGCTCAGAGGGTAAAGGCATTTGCCACATGAACCTCATGATATGAGTGCAAACCCCCCCCATCCATGGTGGAAGGAGAGAAATGACTTCCAAACGCTGTCACCTGACTGACAAATGAGATGCCCCATGGCATACATATCATACGTACATACGTGTACAATAATAGCATGTAAAGTTGCTTTCTTAGCTGAGCGTGGGGTCACATGCTTGGTCCCAGTGTGGGTGGGCACTAATTTGCCACTGCATGCATATGGAGCTCAGAGGAAAACTTGTAGGATTTGATTCTCTCCTTCTGCCGTGTGGGTCCTGGGGCTCGAACTCAGGTTGTCAGGCTTGGTGGCAAGCACCATCACCTGCTCAGCTGTATCACTGGCCCCTGTGATTGATTTTGAGTAAAGTTACTCTAGACGTTTACGTACTGGTTTTTCTGTGAATGTAAGTTCTGAAGTCCCTTGGCTATGTAAGAGCCCAAGTCTGATTCAAATTATGTTTTAGAATATTTATTTTTATGTGTGGTGTTTTGCCTGCATGTGTGACTGCATACTACATGCATGTAGTGCCTGGGGAGATCAGAACAGGGTGCCCCTGCGCCCTGGAAGTGGAGTTACAGATGGTTGTGAGCTGCCATGTGGAAGCTGGGAACTGAATCCCGGGTCCTCTTCAAGAGCAGCAAGTTTTCTTAACCACTGAGTCTTTTCACCAGCTCCTTAAGTTTTTTTTTTGTTTGTTTTGTGTTTTGTTTTTAAGATTTATTTATTATGTATACAGTGTTCTGTCTGCAGGTATATCTGCAGGCCAGAAGAGGGCACCAGATTTCATTATGGATGGTTGTGAGCCACCATGTGGTTGCTGGGAATTGAACTCATGACCTCTGGAAGAGCAGCCAGTGCTCTTAACCGCTGAGCCATCTCTCCAGCCCTCCTTAGTCAAGTTTTATTGTCTGTTTAGTTTCTTTGGAAATTTCCAGACGACCTTCCAAAGTAGTCATACCATTTTGACTTCCTAGGAAGATCTCTCAGTCCTGTATTCTAACAGCATTTGGTTTGTTACTATTGTGAGTTTGGCCATTCGAAATATGCGTCATGATATCCTCTGTTTTGGTGGTTTGATAGGTAGAGCTTTTTATGTGCGTGTTGCTTTATTTTGTATATTTCTCCCATTGGGCCTGTTGGAGATATTTCTGATTCAAAGCAAAGAGGATCACTTATTATTACAGGAGAAATATGTTTCTAGACTGTGCAGGCTAGACATCCCTCTAACCCATCTTTCAAAGCTGATAGGAAGAGAGACTCCTGCCAAATATTTCCTTTTCAGATGCTTTCAAATTAGGCAGCACAATTGGTGCTAAGGACAATTGGGGTTAAATGGTGCCCTCCCACAGTAGCTGAGTGGGGAAGGGAGTCTCCAAGCCACAGGAAGCCTTTGAGAAGAGAATGTGGTTTTGCAGTGGAGAAGCAACCAGCCGCACTCTGAGCTAAAAAAGGCACTAATTAATTTGAGATTTTTTTTCAGTTCTTCCTCCCACATGTATATTTTAGACTGGATTGTTTGTGCTCACTCTGGCTAAGCTATGATGTGTGTCATATAAGAAATGACATGGAAGTGAGATGTCTAATCAATTCCAGGTTTGTTTTTGCCCAAAGACCTTTCATCTACCCTTGTGCTTTGCCCCCATCCTGAGCTCTACTGAAAGCTTTCCAACCCTTTCCTCCACGGTACAGGTATAATGATCTCAGACAGTCTTTCTTAAGTTTGTTTATAGATATTGAAGAACCCATTCCTCCCCCCAAAAGTCTATGAAGTAAGATGATTTCAAGAAGGGATGGAACACAGGGAGGCATGCTGGGAAAGGGGCACCCATCGGCAGATTTCTTCTCCCACATGAGCTGCATAGACCCACCCTCCAAGACACATAGAACACAAGCCTGGGGCCCAGATGTAGGATACAGCCCAGCTCTGCTCTGTTTTCTATTTGGAGCAGAAGCAATGTTTTCCAAAGAATCTAGCTGCATAAATGATTCAAACTCCACATTCTCAGCTCTCTATGAATACTCCTCTTCTACTGTCTTCTCACCCCATCTGGATCAGCCTGTGGAAATTCCTTCTAGAATTCAGGAGACTGGCATTGTCCTCTTATTTGGCTCTGCTGACAGACACCTGCCCATCTGTCAACAGGCACCTAGAAAGACTGCTGAATGCTGAGGGGTATTTATATTTCTCTGGTGGTAGTGTGGTCATTTTGTGTAAAGCTGTTTTAGGAGGGGCAGGCACAGAAGCTGAAGTGGGATTACAGCTTGTCTGTGTTTTATTCCTCGGGAATGAAGCTCTTCTGAGCAAAATATTATCCTTGAATTCCACTAGCCAGCAGTGATACAAATATGACTTTTCAACTCTGTTTTCCCCAGGAAAAAGTAGACAATGGCATTAAAAGGATAAAACCAGGATAAGTAGTCTGTCTCCAAGATTTTAAACTGGTTTGAAGTTTATTGATAGTGTTGATCAGATTACATCACTGTAGAGAAGGGGCTAGAAGTTCAGAAAAAAGGTTTGCTTACTTAACAGTTCTATTTATTCCCTTCTTACAATTCAGACTTTGAGGTTATCTCAAGCAGCTAGGACAACTCCCCGGCTCATTCCAACCAGTGCTGGGGTTAGAGCAGACAGGATGTGGTGTGCTCTGGTTCCTTGTGAAGCTAGCTGTGCTGGCTAGTTTTACTTTAGCTTGACACAAGCTAGAATCATTGGAGAAGAGGAAGCTTTAATTGAGAAAATGTCTCCACAAGATTGGGCTGTAGCAGTGGTTCTTAACATGCCCTAATGCTGCAACCCTTTAGTACAGTTCCTTGTGTTGTGGTGACCCCTAACCATAAAATTATTTTGTTGCTACTTCATAAATATATTTTGCTACTGTTGTGAATTGCAATGTAAATAGCTGTGTTTTCTGATGGTGTTAGCTGACCCCTGAAAAAGAGTTGTTCAATCCCCAAAGAGGTTGTGACCCACAGGTTAAGAAATGCTGAGCAATCGGCAGGCTTGTAGGAGATTTTCTTAATTAGTGATTAATGGGGGGAGGCAGCTCATTGTGAGTGGTGCCATTCCTGGGGACAGGATGAGCAAGCTAGTAAGCAGCCCTCCTCCATGACCTTGTTCATCAGCTCCTGCTTCCAGGTTCAGGCCCTGTTTGAGTTCCTGTCCTGACTTCTTTCAATGAATAGTGCTGCGGAAGTTTAAGCTGAGTAGATACTTTCCTCCCCAAGTTGTTCTGTTCACAGTGTTTCACCACAGCCATAGTGACCCTAACTAGGACATTATCCTGATGGAGGAATGTTCGTATCAGTGAAGTTTTCGTCCTTGATGAATTGTTTGCAGACAAGGAAAGCTAAACTTAGGTGTTATTGCAATTTAATTCAGTTATTCGGTGTTGAAGGAGCCATGGCCATGGGCATGCAGGTCCTCTGCACAGGGTGCTTCCAGGGTGAGTCTCCAATTCTGGGCTGCGGTCTTGCAGCAGGCTCAGCTGGTAGTTGACCACAGCTGTGAGGGTCTCACTCTTTTCTCGATGCCTTCTGAAGGACCCTAAACTCCTCGCAGACCCTTCCCTAGGGAGACAGACAATGACAGCCACTTTACTAAGGGACCATGTTTTGGCAAGGTGGCAGTAGTTGTGACTACTATGGTCATTTTTTTTCCCTGTCAGCTACCATGAGGGTTATCACACAGCTATCACACAGGTTGTGATAACAGTCTGGGGCCTTGGGGATCACTGTAGGATCAGTCAGCTAAGATAATACACCTTTCACATATGTGCAGGCAAATGTCACTCTAATACCACAAGAAGAACGTCATCCTTATACCATGAAATAATGGAACAAAGGTGTCTGTGGGCTGAAAACAAGGGATCTGTGGACCAGGACCCCCTGGTGGCAGAGCGCATTCATTGTAAGTGGATGAAATACAAAGTGTCTGGGTACCCAGAATGGAGTATGCCATTCTGTAACCATCCAAACATTCCAACAATACAGCATGTAGTGAGGATTTTGTAGTTTTGGTTTCTTGAAAAAACAAACAAACAAACAAACAAACACAGAAATGTTATGGGAATATGTTTTTGTTTTAATCCCAGGTGTAGGATATGGAGCTGCTTCAGATTGTCCACAGCAGCTGACTATGATTTGTCTCATGCTCTGGCCAGGGCATGATTTTTCCAGCTGTAGATAGTTTCTGCAAGAGTGTGACGTTTGGAGTTCTGGGCACTCTTGAGAAGGTATATAAATGCAGGAGCCCTGAGTGGGCCTGGGGTGGTACCTTCTGTTGCTGCTGGTTGCCGGTGGCAAGTCGCTGCTGCGAGTACTTGCTATTTGTCAAGTGGTCGCACACAAAGAGATGAGTAGAAGAAACTGAATATCCTGATGGCAAAGATCAAACTTGCCCCAAGGAACTCCATGCCCCTAATCACAGGAAATAGTCTAACGATATCGACGCCCCCTTTCCCTTCTAGCCTTCTTTTTCTCCTACCTAGTGTTGGGGGGTTGAAAGAGTGGAATAAGGGTAAAGAAGGGTGGTAGAAAATGGAACCCACAAAGTAGCCAAACGTCTGGCTACAAGGGAACATGTTATTATTGGATATGTGAGCACATCTGCAATGATTGGTTACAAAGCCATGGGAGTCAATCCCTCATTACCTGAGTCTGCCCATGAGGAGACTGAGGTGACACTACCAACACTGCATACACATGAGAAGGGAGAACTATGATTTGGACCATGGCTTGTAATATTTTGCATGCCCTGTCTCTCTGAGGAAACATGTAGGCAGTGATTGATTGGCCTCAGCCTCAGATGAGCAGATAGTGGGCACCTGGACAAATGGTGTCTAGGAAAGAAAATTCCTGAGAAGAGCCTGTGCTTGCAAAGACTGACTGACTGACTGACTGACTGACTGATTACAATAACAGAGCTGGGGGGAGGGTGTTGGAGTGTTTCAGGTCCAGAGGCTAGTTACTTTATCTCGGGCTAGCTTCAGCCCTCAGAACAGCTATTCTTCACCTACCTCTGTGTTAGAACTAACATCCCATGACTAGTAGACAAAAACCTTTAGAAATCTATTCACTTAGCAGACCACTAGCTTCCACCAACTCAAAAGCTGAAGATGTCATCAGCTAGAATCTTGGGCTTATAGAAAAGTTTCCCCACTCCCCAAGTCTTGCTGTAACCATCTCTGTGATGTGTCCACCAATGTATTTAAAATTTGCCTTGATTTATGGCTTTCTCTCTTCTTTACAGAAGAGAGAAACTATACAGAAGAGAACTATAAAACCTCATGAAACTGTTTCCACACTAAAGAATGGAATCTGGAGTAATTTGATAGATACCTTTTTGGTCTGCTTTCAACGTATTTGGTTTAAAGTATTTATTTTGTTTTGAAAGCATTTTTGTATAGACGTTTTGTTTTGTTTGCTTTCAGATCTCTAAAGGCATTTTGGATTCTGCTGGCTCTTGGAACTTTGAAGGCACTTTGGTTTTTGTTTTGCTTGTCTTTGAAATGTTTTGCTTTATTATCATGTGGCCTTTGGCTCTGGACACTCCTCCTCAAATTCGTAATCCTGTGTTTTCCTGCTGAGACTTAGGAGATTTATGAGCACCTAGTGATAAAGACTCTGAAGTCAAGATGTACTTGTTCCTCCCACCCAACGTGTGCAGGTGTCAGAAGGAACACCCATAATGTACAATGACTTCATAGGGAAACCCAACAAATATACCCCATTCCTAGGTCATAAGGAGCCATATTGGCTCACCTGGGAAGACACACTTGAGGGATTAGTCAACCAGTGTTGTGAATCCTCTTAAATTTTGTAAATGTGCAGGATAACTCCAAGACCCAGGGGGAGATGGTCTTGGGATAAAAGCTGAGAAAGTTCAACTCAAAGGCAGCACAGAAAACTGACCCCACACACATATTCCCTAGCTACAGCAGACAGGTAAATATTCACAAAGAGAAAAGGGAGTGGGGTGGGCAGCAAAGTTTCCAAAAAGGAGAAAGTGTTTAGAGATAAATAGCCATCTGGTACACCCAGCAGGCTTTATGTATTGAAAAGGACTTTTAAGTATAGTAATTAAAATTCTAAATTAGTTACAGAGTCTTAGCAAAGGATGAAAATAATTAGATGGTTTCATCAACTAAAAGAAAAAAGACATCATATCAAAGACTCCATGGCCATGAAAAAATCCAGACTGTGTCCCAGAACTTCTAACTCACACCTAGACTAGGAACCTCAAGCAAGTGACCTTTCTCACACCATCTGAGAGCTCATACATGTAGACTTCAAAAATGCTGTGTGGTGCTCACCTTCCACACTACCGACGATACAGTACACCCAGCAAATGCACACTTCTCTCACTTTTTATGTTTCTTTTTGTTTGTTTGTTTTCAAGACAGAGTTTCTCTGGGTAGTCCTGGCTGTCCTGGAACTTGCTCTTAGTCCAGGGTGATCTCAAACTCAGAGATCCTTTGCCTCCCAAGTGCTGAGATTAAAGGCATGTGCTTCCTCACCTGGCATCTTAAATAATTTTATGATTAGATTTATAAAAATTGTTTATGACATCTAATATTCTACCTGGTGTATATCTAAGTGATAAAACAATACTAGTCTTAGTTTTAATAAACTTGTAACTGAATATATTATGTCCTTTCTTTTTATTTTTATGATTTTATAGCTGTTTGCATACTCTAAACTTCTACACTATGCAAAAGTAGTTCTCATGTTTAAAGGACTCAAGTGGTTTTTCCTACTGTCTCTATATATATTCTCATTATTCAGCATAATTTGGGTAAAAAAAAATCTAGTCTTTAAGTTACACTTTAACTCCATTTACTCTAGAGATAATCAAAGATTTGAGTTAATTCTTATCCAAATTATACAAGACTAATCTCTAATAACATTCATGATGTTTGTATCTTAAGTACTGATGTTTCTTGAATAACTCAGTTCTATGATGTCCTATAATGCCTTTGGATGGGATTAAAACATTAAACAATACTTGTATTTTGCTTACTTAAAAAAAGGACAAAACTGTGGTGACTCCTTCCAGGGTCCCATTTTAACCACTTCAATCGATATCATCATGAATATAGAGCTACTTCATGGAGCACAAAGGACTGTAAATGCAGGGCATGCATACATACAGGTGATCTAGGTTTTAAATGTAAAATTGGTTACTTAAAATACATAATTTCTGAATCTGTTACTCTCACTTTATTAAGTCAAAATGTGTTCTTGAGTAGGGTGCCTCAAACTCACAGCGATCCACCTGTCTCTACTTCCTGAGCTTCTTTCTTAATGGCCCTTATCAGCTATTCTTTCCTGAAGACCACTGTCCTGCAAACTACTCAACCTCATCTACATGAGATCATAAGAATGAGCTTCCTGGATATGGAGGCCCTTACAATACCTAATAAATAATATATGACCTCTGAATGCACAAAATGTGATGCTTGGCCAGCAGGGGAACCAAGTTGTGAATGAGAGATGGGTTGACTGACTAAAACTAAAATAATGTGCAAAGGTTGGAGTGTTGCAGGGCCAGAGGCTAATTGCCTTATCGTGGGCTAGCTTCAGCCCCCAGAACAGCCATTCACCACCCACCTCTGTGTCAGAACTAACATCCATGGCTAATAGATAAAACCCCTTTGAAACCTACTAACTTAGTAGACCACCAACCCATAAGCTTAAGAATGTCATCAGACAGCATCTTAGGCTTACAAAACATTTCCCCATGCTGCTGTAACCACCACTCTGATGTACCCACCACTAACTATTAAACTTGCCCTCTTATGACTTTCTTTGTTCTATAAAACTTAATGAAGATACTGTGTGTGCCAGGCCCTCTCCTTACTACTCAACTATGCCCCAACCCTTTACTTGGACTTTGAAACTATTGGAATTTCTTACTGTAGGAATAAGGGTGTTGGGAGGGTTCAATCCAGCTGAGTCTTTACAGCCAGTAGCCTTTCTTAGGCTCTGAGACAGAAGATGTTTGAACATGGTTTGCAACCAGGTATTGGGTGGGTGTGGCCAGTGGGAGAATCTTGTGTGTTCCAGGCTGCCCAGGGCATAGAGAGGTGATGATACCTTCCCCAAATGAAGTATCTACCCCACTTCCAGTCCCCGTGGTGGTTCTCTGTTCTGCTGTGTCTTGCCAAAAAGGGTCTTTCTGTCAGGGAAAGAAGTCTAGAGATGGAACCAGAGGGGTAGAGTGACCTGCTAGATGTGAAATGTCTCCAGAATCTCATGTACTAAAAGTACCTAGCTTGGAGACTTGCCGACATTATTTTAACTTCTTTGTCTCTTGCTTGTCACCTCATCTGATCTGGGTCTGTCTGTGGGCCACTCATGTTTGGTACATGATGAGTGATCACTGTCTGTGGGGTGAGCAGACACATGCATGTTGTGAGCACACTGTGCATGCATGATGAGTGCTCCCTCACTGTGGGACAAGCACATGGACTGTCTTATTTTAAGGAGACAAATGTAGGTTGTAAATTGTCTCACTGGGCTTGAATGTTGATCAGGATACCTGATACCCTTGGTCTCCCTGGAGAGGGTGTCAGATGCAGGTCCCCATGACTGGGAGAGTTGGGCAGCTCCTTGAGCTCTGCAGGGAAGGGGCTGAGGTCTGTGCTGGGGCTCTCTGAGGACTGGCCTGGATAGCAGGTGGTTTCAGTGAGCTGTAGGAAGTTAGCATCTGAAGTCTCTGTCAGGAAGCTGGTCACTCCTGACCAGCTCAAGCTACAGGGACTTAGCACTGGGCTCTGGTTTAACAGGCATGACAAGAAATGAGGATATTCTAAAGAGACATTCTGGGTCAAAATTTCCCACAGGAATCTCATTCTGAGTGAAGGAAAAGGTGTCAACCACAGGAAAGACTCGTTTCCTTGTCACGCGCACACAGAACTCTCCTATGATTTCAGAGAGAGAAGGCTAAGGGAATCATACAAGAGGCAGAGTTGGTGATGTTTTAGTATTTACTCCAATTAAGCATAAACTACAATAAATGCAAATGAACAGAGCAATCCCAGTTCCAGTAAGTCCTAAACTTAATCCTAACATAGCCACATACTGAACCTGATCCTTAGGCTGAGTCCGCAGTAAGGGTTCAGACACGGTTGCCTTCTTTGTTCTTGACCATGAAGCAGGAAGTGGGCTTGGCTGTATTATGTCGGGTCTAGTCTCTCTCAGGTCTCAATCTCTCCTGGGTGTAGTCTCTGGTGGCAGTGGTGCGGTCACTGCTGAGGTGTTGAGGGCTCCTCTCTGACTTTGGTAATTGTCAAAGTGGCGACCAGCGGCAATTTCCAACAAACTGTAGGAGCCATGGTGCGCCTATTACAATTCTGGGCTCATATTTATACTCATTTCCTCAGGGTAACTCCCTGAGTGGAAACACCTAGTGTTTGGGTTCTGCCAGGGCTGATAAGTAGCTGTCAGTCCTGTGTCAGCTGGCCTCTGACAGCCTTCTGGTTATCTTAAACATTACATTACTTCGATGCATTTAATTTTCACTTCAACTTAAACTATTAAACTTAAACTATTACTGTTACACTATTAAACTATTGCTAACTCCTAACAGCCATTATAGGTGGCTGAGGCTCCTTACATTCCATCCCCTGATGCCTGAGATGATATCAACATGGAAGGCATCACTGAGCAGACGCAGCTGGGGATTTACATTATCTTTATCATCCTGTCTTTCATGATGTCTACTGAACAATGTGCTGCTTGCACTAACTCTTGTGGTAGCCTGCATAGTAAGTCTCTCATCATCGGCTAGATATTTTCTTTTTGTAAATTTATATTTCCTATATCTATCATACAAGTCTATGTAAGCACAAAATTCAAACAGTAAATCTTCAATAAATGGTTTACTTAACACTCTAATACAATATGATTCCAAAGATTTTGGTATATGTTCCTTATCTAACTTGTTCAATCTAGAATACCAGTCTCCTTCCCAAATACAACATAATCTACTTTTACAAAAATAGCAAGGGTCATTTAAAGTGTAATGTCTAAGTATTCCCATTCTTCTAACTATATCAACAAATGGTATCCAATGTTTTACATAATAGTAATTTAACATTTTATTTTATTTTATTTTTTCAAGACAGGGTTTCTTTGTATAACAGCTCTGGCTGTCCTGGACTCACTTTGTAGACCAGGCTGGCCTCGAACTCACAGAGATCCCCCTGCCTCTGCCTCCCAAGTGCTGGGATTAAAGGTGTGCGCCACCACTGCCCGGCTAATTTAACATTTTATTAACTCCATGTTTCTGTAACAGGTCACATCTTCTTCCTGACCTGCTATTGATTTTGCAATTTTTTCTTCTGCTTGGCATTTGTGAAACAAAGCACAATCTGGAAAACAATATATGCTATGAGAACAATTGTTATAATCCATACACATTCCTTGATTTAATGCCACCATGTATATATTGGTGTACAAATAAAATTCATTTGTACTAATCTAGCTAAATAGTCCCAAAAGCTGTATTTTTGTAATTGCTTATTCCAATCTTTATGTATATAGGTATTGGTTCTTAATAATCCCACTAAATTATGAGTCTCCATTCTTGATGCTCTAAGACACTTCTGTGTTCTAATTATTTTTTCACATATGCTGTTTAGTTGTTTCTCATTAAATTCTGAAATTGCTTATATGTCTGCTAATTTACTAAAAAAATTAGTATAATGATCTTGTTCTAATGCATCATCAAAAATGGAACTAGTTTCATAATAATGTTTCTCTTGTATTGATAATTTAGTAACCAAGGTTTGCTTCTTCATTGATGCTACTGAGCAGTTACGTATCATATAGCATCCAGGTTGCAGCTCAAATCTTTCTGTTTCATCTTCATATGTGGTCTCATTGGGATTCGTACAAGTCAAAAGTCAAATTGGTATTGGAATTGGTACACGCCAAGAAGGTCCAATCACCAGTATCTGTTAGTATATCTGCCATGGTTGTGATTGTCAATCTAGTCTCTTCCAAGTGTTTGAAGGGTAAAAATGGGTATACATATGTATTTGCACCTAAGATAAAGGATTCTGCAATAGGTGTATAAGCAGGTGTTCCATTCATATTTATCCATAAAAATGTATCAATGGGTGTTAGCTATTTTGCCACTTTCATTTCACTGTAAGGATCTAACTGATCTGTCCATTTCTGAGGTATTGGCTTAGTGTGGTATGCATTATATGCATTGTCTAAAAATATCTGTACTAGATCTAATTCACATCAGTCATCCTGGCAATAACTATTGCCATCAGGCTCTAAAATAGTTTGAAATTCTGGAGTTCTTCTACCTATACCTGTACTAAATAAGTGATCTAGCCCTGATACCATATTATTTAGGTTGTTCTTATAAGTTTCACACATCATGTAATTATGATTTGTGTTAATCAAATTGAGTAGCTGTTCTCATTCCAGTTTGCTATTCTTTTTTAATATCTCAATTTCAGCTCGGGTCTGCTGTGTTATTACTCGCAGTGCATCTATAGAATTAGATATTGCATCTATTGCTTCAGCTGTTTTCCTATTTACTGGTTGTATATGGAAGATTTCTGCATTTATTGGAGTTAATATTGCTGCTGATACTCCTCCTCCCATTATTTCTCCTAAGAGGGCTCCTCCAATAACTGCCCCTAATAGTAGTCATTGCAAAGGTTTGCATCCTACTTTAGAAGGGGTTCCATATTGGAATGGAGTCCAGGAATAAGATGTGCCACAATACATCTTTGGAGGCTTTAATACTGTCAGGTCTATATGGAGCTGCATCTTCCTAATTCTTGGGAAGAGTGTCACTGTAGCCACAGTAGTTCAATCTTGTACCAAAAATGGTGCTGTTACCACCCTAGGTTTGCCAGGTGGTGGTACTGAATATCCCTGTGGATAATGTGCTAAATACAAAGCAAATTCTGTTCCATTTCTCCATATTGATCTTCTATACATTATTTTAGGATCTTCTAAGTTAGTATAAATATTCTCCTGGGTGTATGGGTTCTATGCAATTGTTGTTTCTCCTTACTACTAAAGCAAAAAAGCCTTGCTTGGTAGTGTTATAAAATTTAGCCTTGTCAGCTCTGTTACCTGTCCAATTTCTAAATCCTATAATGGTTGTATTCCATTGTATATATTCATATGTACCATTCCCAACAGTTCTGTTGGTATATGCCAATCCAAGTGTTTCATTTATTCTCATTGATATGTTGCCAAATGTGTCATTTTCTATTTTCACTAAATGAAGGGCAGTGAAGTCTGGAAATATCACTAGTACCTGTTTTTCTTTAATTTCAAATACATATTCACCCATTTTTGTTACATTGGAGCCTTGTTTTTTAAATAGCCAGCCTGCAACTGCATCATATCTAAATGGTCTGGTTAAATCTTTTTTTTTTTTTTTTTTTTGGTTTTTTCGAGACAGGGTTTTTCTGTATATCCTTGGCTGTCCTGGACTCGCTTTGTAGACCAGGCTGGCCTTGAACTCACAGAGATCCGCCTGCCTCTGCCTCCCAAGTGCTGGGATTAAAGGCGTGCGCCACCACCGCCCGGCCTGGTTAAATCTTTAATGGTATGATTGCCAGATATATTGGGAATATATAAGGATGCTATTGTAATAATACCAGCTCTCATGGTATCATTAATGTACCTTGTTCAGTCTTCTTTTCTTACACATGCAAACACTAGTTGTTATAAGTTGGTGTAGAACAATTATATTTAAATACTGAGGCCAATGCACATGTATGAGTTTCTAATTTAGATGTGCAAGTTGATTTTGCTGTTAAATGTTCTCTTGCATTGCTCCATGGTTGTGATAGTATTGAAGTTAGAGCTGTAGGGTATCTCCAGTGTTCTACTCCTAGAGGTAGGATTCTCTCCCATTTATCCCAATGCAATGTTTCTGTAGTCATTATTCTGAGATAGTTATTAGTTAAATTAACTGTTATATTGTTTTTTAAGCTTGGTTTGGTATATATTTGGAAGTGGTCCACCAGTTTTTATATCAATTGGAGTGAGGTTTCCATACCAAAGTAAATTGGGAAAGTCTGAAACACACAACCAGGTAAAGATCTTGTTGTCATGAGTTCTATTATTTTATTTTATTTTTTGGTTTTTCGAGACAGGGTTTCTCTGAATATCTCTGGCTGTCCTGGACTCACTTTGTAGACCAGGCTGGCCTCGAACTCACAAAGATCCGCCTGCCTCTGCCTCCCAAGTGCTGGGATTAAAGGCGTGCGCCACCACCGCCCGGCTATGAGTTCTATTATTATGCCATGTGTGATTTAGTTTATTCCACAAGCTTTGTGGGCATCTGTTGCCCCATGGTTTAGGTAATGGGGGCATGCCATATTTAATCAGCCGTGGTTTGATGAAAATTCCATTGTTACACAAGGAAAGGTTCATGACAATGTCTTTCATAAAATTGCCACATGATGTGTCAGTAGTGACAATAGCACTAGCAGTTTCTGTACTAGTGGTTGTAATGTCAGTACTAGCGGTATACTTGAGAAAGTATCTTCAAAATAGTCTTCCTCATATTCATATATCTTCTCCTCAAGACGTTGTGTTGTTTCATTGTATTCCATACCAATTTGGTAAATCATTTGAGAAATCAATGGTGCAAACATCTAACATAGGATTCATTCATTGCTAACCTGCAATCAGAAACTGGGTTCTCATCATATTTCCCTAACACTGCTGTTACATACACAGCCTTGTGATTGTTTTAATTGCATAGTCTTCAACATTGAGTGAGGCCTCCAGTGTGTGCTATATATAGCATTAGTGACATTAGTCCATAATTCTATCCAATGATATTTTAAAGGATTAATGTCTTCTAGAGAGATTTCTTCCATGGACATATCTAGCATATATTCTTTCTTTCAGTGAGTTACCCTAGTTGCCATCCTGTATTGCTCACATCCTTCATACCACTGATACTCTATGCAGAAACTATACTTTTGTCAAAAGTTTGCAAACGAGGTTCTAATCTGAACAAATTTTCTGTAGGTGTCCCAATAGTACCTTTGAAATTATGTTTAAATCTGGTTTTGGCTGCGGGGCAATTCTCACAATTTGAGATTGCTGACTTTACTTGCTGCCATGTCACGTCCAGGTTTCTCTGAGTGAACCACTGTTTAGTTGCGTGTGCTCCTGTATGTCCCAACTGACCATGTATATTTAGTATCTCTGTAGCTGTAATTGGTCTCTCTTTAAGATCTACTTTCTTCCAGTCTCTCTTAATTAATACTTTAATAGGACCTCTATTTTCCAATGAGTATTCTCCTTTCAATTTTAATTTAGCTGTTAATGATGCTAATTTAACTTCAGTATCATTATTCTTATGCATCTCATCCTGCTTCTGTGTGTGAGCATCCACATGATATACAATTATCTTCACATCTTGTGCTATATTATCTAGTTCTGACCACGCTTCCTTTGACCACATACCCTTACCACCTATTCTCCACTGGGCCTGTTTCCATTTACCTGACCAAGTAGCACTGCCATTCACAACACACCAAGAATCGGTGAACAAGTATAAATGTTTTTGTCTTTCTTTTTTAGATTGCCTGGCTGCCAGCAAAGCCACAATGACTTCAGCAGGTTGTGCTGAAAGATCTCTTCCTTATCCCGTGATGGTCATGCCATCCCCTGGCCTGTAGGCTGCTCTCTTTCAGTGGGTCACATTGTTTTTGGTTGCGAATGAGCCATCCTTAAACCAGGCATTAACCAGGGAGCAGTTGTACTCCTGTGTCCCCAATGTCCCGTTGTCTCCTGTTTCTGGGGAGGGGAGGTGTTAGGGAATTTGAATCCCTCTGGAGTCATGGGACTAGTGGACTGAAGTATCGACTCTGACACCTTTGACGTCGTCCCCTTTGCTGACACTGGTGTAACTCGAAGGGATTCCATTAGGTACCATTTCCACTGCAGCACCTTTGCTTCCATGTGTAGTCCAGCCCATGCCTCTCCCTGTGCCTTTACCCAATCTAGTATGGGTATCGGTGTTCAGAATACCACCGAGTTCTGCCTTAGCAGTGACTGGGTTTTTCTTGTTGCCCCATAGGCTCTCCAAATAGTTTTCTCAAACAGAGAATACTTGGCCTCTGACCAGGGAATTTTCTTGCAATAAAAGCCTACTGGTGTCAGCCTTTGATTTTTTTGGAAAATATATTCCAATTTCCATATCCTTGAAAATATAGGATATCAATTATTATTGTATCACCTTCCTGTATGTAGCCAAGGGCATTGTACTGTTTAATATATTCCAACATCAGTTTACTGCTTGTTCCTGGGTGGGTGCCCATTCAAAATCAGATGCTTTCTTAATTATCTTATATAAAGGTTATAAAATTACCTGCAAATAAGGTATATGCTGTCTCCAAAATCTAAATAGTCCTATCAAATATTGAACTTTTGTTTATTTTCTGGTACTGTCAACTGTTCTAATTTATTAATTACCTCATTAGGAATTTTAGGTCCTGTAGTACTCCAATGTACTCCTAAAAATTTGACTTGCTGTGCTGGTCCTTGAATTTTTCTTTATTAATAGTCCAACCTTGGTCTCTAAAATGCTGTATTAATTTATTTGTTGTTTCTCTTACCCTGTCTTCCTCTTGACTAAAATTTAATATATCATCTTGTAAGTTAACACTTGAGCTCCTTTGGGTAAAATCCTCCATTGTTTTAGTTAGTGTACTATGTGCTATTATTGGACTATTCAAATAACCTTGCGGCAGTCTCAGAAGTGTATACTGCTTTCCTTGCCATGTAAATGTTGTTATATGTTGTGAATCTGGATGTAATGGTATGCCAAAAAACATTTCAGGTAGATCTATGGTTGCTAGCCATTTAGGGGCTGCTTGTTTAATATGTAGGGATATGTCAGGTAATTGTCCTGGTATTTTTGGAGTTAATTCATTTATTCTCCTATAATCTACTATAAATATCCATTTGCCATTTGGTTTAAGTATGGGCCAAACTGGAGAATTGTAATTAAAATCTTGAGTTGGAGCAATCACTCCTTTAAGTAGCTGCTGCACTGTCTCTGTTATTTTCTTAATACCTCCCTTAATAGGGCATTGGGGTGTAACGGATGGTTTAATTTTAGGTAAGTGAACTGGTTCTGTTTTTACTTCTGTCAAGTTACATAAATATTTTTAATGGTTTTTATTTGTAAGGAATCTGGGAATATTTTATGGATTTCCTTAACTTCTAAAATATTCTCAGGTGCTGAAAAGCTAGCCATTTCTACCTTACATTCTTTATCATATACTAATAAAGTTACCTCTATTAATGGTACCACTCTAACACTGTTAACTCCTTGTATTTCTATGTTCTTCTTATGCCTAAAATATTCTGAAAATGATTTATTATACTTATCTGGCTACCTGTATTTAAAATCCATTTTAATTCCATTAGCTTATTTTTTATTTCTTCAAGTTACATCTCAATCACAATCCCCTCCCTACTCCCCCCTCCTGTCCCACCCTTCCACCCTCTTCCCCCTCAACCCCCCCATCCTCTACCCTTTTTTTTTTTTAGTTTAAGGTTTATCTTTTCCCCCTCAACAGCTCCCCCTTTCAGTCCAACAAATGGGTCTTTCTCTTATAACAACAAATACAATACAAAACAACAGAAATAAATAGGCCACAATTATGAGAGTTATATGGCTTAGCATACATTCCCAATGTCCAGTCCATATGTATTTGGCCCCTCACTTTAACATTCTACTATCTAACCATCTCCATGAGTTTAAAGTTCTATATCTAACTCAGCTTTCATACTAACTTGCCTCACAATTTTAAAAACATCTTCTTAGATCCAGAACACCCTCTTGATTCCTAAACAACTCAAAATTTAACGATGAGACTCTAGCTATCTATTCTTCAACCACCTCAGAGACCTGACAGGGATAAATATATCTGCTTATATAGGAAGTGCAGGGCCTGCAGCTTCCAAAACTAAGAAATGACATACCCGTGACTGCCTGGACTGTTCCCATTTTCTCTCCATACATTACAGCATCAATCTTCAGCTATTTGGCCCCGTTTCTCTGACAGACATTGATTGTAGAGCAGGGGTTATGAAGGACTTACCTACCCTGTCATTTGATGTTCAGTCCTTTTGTTCTCAGCTACTTAGATGTCCTAAGAAGTTTGTAGACAGAAGCTGATCTTCAGGGCTTTACTGAAGTTCTGGCTGGAGCTTATTTTTTATTTTTATGATATTTTTATGAAAGGCCTTATATATATTTTACTTATCTGGAACAATTGAACGTTCTTCTGGGTTGCCAAGGTGTCCCTTGGTGTCCCTTGATGATTCCTTGCTGGAATGTGTTGAAAATTGGTGCAGTCTCCCTGACCTTGAGGTAGGGGCTGTCCCCTTTGACCTAAAAAAGGTCTGCTTATAATACTGTTCCATGGTTTTTTAGATGTCCCTATTATTCTTTGCAATGGTCCAGTTTTTAGGTTTTGTTTTATGGGCATATTTTTTTGATTCCCATAACGGTTAAATTTGATTTTTCTGGTTATGTTAGTAAATCTGCCTGTAAAATTGCTGGTTCTTTTCCTAACATTAAAGGAAACTACTCTTTCTGCTTCCAGTTCCAGTTCTCTGAATCCTTTAAAGAAGTCTATGACTTCTGCTATAGTTTGGGTGTTTTGTAGTGGTCCAATTAGGCTCATTCTTAAATGGGGCAGTGCACCTTTGATTAATAACCTCCTGAATGCTGGAGTCAGAGATGCTGCTTGGGTGTTGCTGCCTGGTGGTAAATATTCCACAACACTCCCAGTTTTCTGCAAGTATTAATGGCTTCTTGATGTGTGCTCCATTTGCCAGCTATTTCAAACTGGGTTATATCTAGGGTTGGGAATGCATATCTCCATGCTGCTGTTATCCAGTCTCATAATGGGTGGGTATCTCCTCTAGATGTGTCTAGACAGTGCTTGAGTGCCTCAAATACTAAAGGGGTTTCTATTATGTTTCTTATTTTCCTCATTTTCTGCTCATGCAACATGACTGTGTGTGATCCTTTGTCCCAGTCTGACCATGTATGAAGCATCCTTCATAGCATTTTGGGCATATTCCCTTGTTAACTCGGATAATTCTTGTGAATTAAAAGATCTAGACTCCATGAATTCAGTGCCCTCCTGAGAGTACCAGAGGGAGTCCTGGCATATTCCTCTCCACTGAGGTGTATCAGTGAAGGGGTTGAGGCTATTTGCCAGCTTGTGGATTATTGGAGTCTTTTTGCTAGTGGTTACCACTGGAAACTAGTGTACCACGGGACACTAGCTGGAGGTGCATCCGAGGTAGTACTAATTCCTCTGGCCCTCCTAGTAATATTTAAGGCTAGCCTTTTGCCCATTAACTTATCTTTATCTATACTTTGCAGTGTCTTCATTAAAAGAGCAGGAATTTCTTTTTTAGGTGCCTTTTCGATTATGGGATCAGTCAATTCCAACCTTACATTAGTGGGTGTCATCCCTATTTTATCCTTCACAATGCTAGCGGTCTCATGCCATTTTTACTGTTCCTGGGTCTTAGGGGGCCCTCCTGTCACTGGGGACACTTGCAGTTTGCTCTTTGTTTTTCAGCAGCTTCTTCACAGGGTTATCACTGGGAACACCCTTAGGGCATGGTCACCACCACCAACTTGCCAAACTGTAGAGGAGCTTAATTTGTTTCTTTTTCAAATACCACTGCCAATTTTTTTTTTTAAATTTAAGGCTTTGAACAATTTCTCTAGTTTTAGATCTGCAGCTCTCTCCACTCTTTTGCTTAGATATCAGTTCATGAACACATTGATGGGAGGACTATCAGTGTCCTACGGCCTGTCGGTCAATGACCGAAAAGATCCAGGGTCCAAGACTCCTCCTTCAGCTATTTGCCAAGCTGTCAGTCTGCCAGTCAATAACCGCAAAGATCCAGGGTCCAAGACTGGGACTGCTTCGATGTGTACAACTCTAGCTTTTTATTTAAACTTTGGTTTCACTTCAGGACCCCAAAAATGGACTTCAGGAAGTTCACTGGATCTTTGTCCCTCTTCTCAATGTGGCCATATTAAATGAATCTTTTTCTGCATTCCACACTTAATTTGGCCTTTAATTGGCTTATTGAGGATGGGTGGATGGACCCAACCTGGGGCACCAGAAGCTCTTTCCCCAACTGGAAACAGCAACAAAGAGGCCAAGTCTCAAACAAGGTAGGAAGGAAGTATGAACTCCTAAAGTTGCTGAGTGTGCTCACCCACATTCCCCCACACAGTGATACCCCCAACTCACAGAAACACGGAGAAAATAAAAAAGTATTATTGGAGTCTGGTAATTCTTCACACAAAATCTTTATTATACAGATCATTTGAAACATTGTCCATTCTGTTATAGTAACAAATGCTACCAAGTACTTGTCGCCCATATGGCCTGAAGCTGACGCTTACTCTCTTGAAGCCACATCTGAGGAACATTCCCTCTTTCCGATGCACATGGTGACTTTGTGTCACAGCTCATTAAAAAAAAATGCTGCCAGGCGTTGGTAGTGGACACCTTTAATCCCAGCACTGGGGAGGCAGAGGCAGGTGGAGCTCTGTGAGTCCAGGACAGCCAGGGCTACACAGAAAATTCTTGTCTTGAAAACAAACAAAGCAAAACAGAAACAAAAAAAAAACAGAGTGGAAGTGATTTTTTGGGGACCATCAACCCTCACCCAGCCTGTCCTGCATTGTAAGGCAGAAGGTACCTAGCCATTATGGAGCATGACCCCTAAAACCAATGTGTTAAGTTTTTTTTTTTTTTTTTCCCAGACAGGGCCTCATGCTGTAGCCTGGGCTAGTATGGAACCTACCATGTAGCTCAGACTGGCCTCAAACTCAAAAAGAACCTTCTCCCTCAGCTTTCCTAACAGCAGCCTGAAGGGTTTTGTTTCTATATGGAAGCCTAGTTTCCCCCCCCTGAGAACAAGTATACAGCTGATTTCTGGGCTTTAAGTTTCTCTGTCAGAGGCAGAAATGCATGTGACATGGTCATGTTCTATTTGTCAGCACCTAGGAGGGCTTCACTGGGCTGTACTCTGGAGGTCAGGACCTCCCATGCCACAGAGCACAGACATCTGGGTGGCTCCTCCCCTGCAGGTATTGAAGGGTGACACTCCCCTCAAGTCCTTTTACAGAATTTACCTTGAGCAAGGCATGGTAAGGTCATATGATCTCTGTGCACTTCAAAGAATAAAACGACAGTCTCAGTACTTTTGTTTTGTTTTTAAAGGAAATCTTTCCAAATCAAGCAAGAAAAAGAATTTGTAAGAATAATAACAAGAGGGCTGGAGAGATGACTCAGCAGTTAAGAACACTAACTAGCTGCTCTTCAGAGGACCTTGGTTTGATTTGCAGTCTCTACATGGTGGCTGACCGCCACCTGTAACTCCAGTTCTTGAGGCTGACCCCATTTCTGGGCCTGCTAGGGCCAGTTCACACCCTGTACATAGACATTCATTTGGACAAAACACTAACACACATAAAATACAAGTAGATCTTTTTTAAAAAATAAGAGATAACATGATTAAATATTTCAGTGTGATTAGTAAAAGAATATGAACTAATTTATTATCTGCAAAATCCATTTCTTTGTTAAAGATGACCAAAACAAGTGTTTTAAAAGCTCAAAGGCAAGGGAAAAATGGCTAGTGAACACCATGTGTGTGTATCCATCAAGAAAACACCATAGTAATGTTCTTTTTTTTTTGGTTTTTCGAGACAAGGTTTCTCTGTTTAACAGCTCTGGCTGTCCTGGACTCGCTTTGTAGACCAGGCTGGCCTTGAACTCGCAAAGATCCGCCTGCCTCTGCCTCCCAAGTGCTGGGATTAAAGGTGTGCGCCACCACCGCCCGGCCATAGTAATGTTCTTAATAAAGCAAATTTTAAGTTGTGAAGTGGTCAGCTGGAGGATGGTTTTTAAGATGTACAGACTCAAGGGAGGTTTACAGAAACACAGAAATACAGAGAGAATTAGACATGAGAGATAATTTATAAAGAAAAAATGTTTAACAATATCAGAACCAAACAGGATGCACTTTAAGATGTGGTCTTGTGTCAGGTATGGTGGTGCACACCTTTAATCCCAGCACTTGGGAGGCAGAGGCAGGCAGATCTCTGTGAGTTCAAGGACAGCCTGGTCTACAGAATGAGTTCCAGGACAGCCAGGGCTGTTATACAGAGAAACCCTGTCTCAAAAAACCAAAAGATGGGGTCTTGTTAATGCTATAAAAAATGAACTTTCTTCAGGATATCAAGAAAACACAAAATCCACAAGGAAAATTTGCAGAAAATAATCTATATCCACACATGTGATAAAGGACAAAACATCCTTTTATGTAAAAACCCTAAATAAGCTAGGCGAGGTGACACATGCTTGTAATTTCAATGCTTAGAGGCTGAGGCAGGAGGATGGAGTTTAAAAGGAGCTTGAGATACACAGTGCAATCTTATCTCAAAAACAACAAAAACTTCAACTTGCTAAAAAAGTATTCTAAATATATTATCCTAAACATTCTTTGGATCACAAATAATCTAAAAACTAAAATTAGATTTTTAAACATAACTATACAAATGTTTGTAAATATTAACTTTATGTTATTGTGTTTGTGGGTATATATGCACAGGTGTCTGTGAGGCTGGGATAAAGGATTGAGCCCCTGGAGCATGAATTATAGGTGGCCGTGAGCAGCCTGATACGGGAGCTGGGACCTGAACTTGGGTCCTCTACTGAGCCATTTCTCTTGCCCTGTAGGAATATTGCTATGATGAATCAAAGAGGGTCTCGCTTATAGGAAATACACAGTCTGAAAACCTAAAAACTTGCTAGCTAAGAAAGTAAACCAGAGTACCAGCATATGAGTCCCATCACCACATGGCTGCTCACAACATCTGTAACCCTAGTCCCAGGGGATCTATTGGCCTTCTGTTCTCTATGGGTATACAGATACACATGCAGGCAAAATGCCACAATTTACATTTTTTAAAAGATAATTTACCATGTCAATGAGGGGTATTCTAGCTACCCATATTCTCCACACCTGCTGTGAAAACCTTACCTGTTTCTTTTCTGGATTAAGTACATCTGAAAAATCTCAAAATAAACAAATTATTCATGTTCTATTACTGTGGGGGTGGCAAGCACATGCCATGGTGTACATGGTGAAGTATGCCAGGGGACAACTTTGGAGTTGATGCTCGGTATTGAACTCAGGCAGCTGGGGCAGGGGGACAGGGGGGCAGGGGGGAGGGGAGTTCTGTGCAGCAAATGCATTTACCCATTGAGCTGTCTTCCATGCCCAAGAGGTAACTGATTTTTAAAAGGGGGAAAGAAAACATCCCATCGACTAAGGCAGAAAAGAAACCATTAATCACAAAAGGAAATAAAAGAATACTCAAAAGCCATTTGCACCCAAATCACACAGGAATCCAGAGTTTTCTCCAGGTTCTGACATAAGCAGCCAATGACAACAAAGTAATGGCTTCAAATGCTTCCAAACTGGAAATCAGGAGGATGGCAACAGGAAAAGCTGGACTTCAAGAAATAATTTAGCCTCATTAGCTTGACGTGGTGAAGCCACAAACATCCATAGCTTCATTTTATCCCAGTTAAAAACCTATAGGGACAGATTTTCACTTGAATATCTGAAACAACCTTAACTAAAACCATAAAAGGGGTAGGATCCAAGATGGTGCCGACCAGAGAGCATTGTATCTGAGTAGTAGGTGAATGAGATTAGTCACTGTGGAGTGAATGTGAGGTCCCGGAGCCGACTGTGAAACACAGATGGTGTCTGAATTCTGCGGCGAACACTGAGGCTGGTTGCCACGTAAAACAGCTCACGCAGTTCCTGGGAACTCCACCCTGAGATCAGCCAGCTCTTGGTCACCTGTCTGGAGAGGAGCACTGGCCAGAGCAGATCTAGCCCATGAGCAGATCCAGCCCAGGAGCAGATCTAGCCCACGGCTCCAGCCACAGATCAGCGGCCACCCCTGTCTGCCTGATATCCAGCACGGAGACCCGTACACTTAACAGGGAAAAATAGCCAGACCACAAGAGCAAAGGTAAGTAAGATTTTCTTTCCAGAGTTCCCAACATGGCAGCATAGTGTGGACTGTAGCCTTCTTAGAACTCAATGAAAATGAAGGCACAACATACCCAAACTTATGGGACACATTGAAAGCAGTGCTAAGAGGAAAGTTTATAGCACTAAGTGCCTTCAAAAAGAAACTGGAGAGTTCCTATACTAGCCACCTAAAAGCACACCTGAAAGAACTAGAACAAAAAGAAGCAAACACTCCCAAGAGGAGCAGACGAGAGGAAATTATCAAACTCAGGGCTGAAATCAATGACTTAGAAACAAAAAGAACAATACAAAGAATCGACAAAACCAAGAGTTGGTTCTTTGAGAAAATCAACAAAATAGACAAGCCCTTAGCTAAACTAACTAAAAGGCAGAGGGAAAATACCCAAATCAACAAAATCAGAAATGAAAAAGGGGAAAAAACAACAGACATTGAGGAAATCCAAAGAATCTTTAGGTCCTACTTCAAAAACTTATACTCCACAAAACTGGAAAACCTAAATGAAATGGACAATTTTCTTAATAGATTCCACCTACCAAGGTTAAATCAAGAAGAGGTAAACAAATTAAACAGTCCTATAACCCTTAAGGAAATAGAAAAAGTCATCAGAAGTCTTCCAACCAAAAAAAGCCCAGGGCCAGATGGTTTCAGCACAGAATTCTACCAGACATTCAAAGAAGAGCTAACACTAATATTCTTCAAACTCTTCCACAACATAGAAACAGAAGGAATACTGCCAAACACATTCTATGAGGCCACAGTCACCCTGATACCAAAACCTCGCAAAGACCCAACGGAGAATAAAAATTTCAGACCAATTTCCTTATGAACATGGATGCAAAAATACTTAATAAAATACTTGCAAACCAGATCCAAGATCACATCAAAAGTATCATACACTATGATCAAGTAGGCTTCATCCCAGGGATGCAGGGGTGGTTCAACATTAGAAAATCCATCAATGTAATCCACCACATAAACAAGCTGAAAGAAAAGAACCACATGATCATCTCATTGGACATTGAAAAAGCTTTTGACAAAATCCAGCACCCCTTCATGTTAAAAGTCTTGGAGAGATGAGGCATACAAGGACCATATTTAAACATAATAAAGGCAATTTACAACAAGCCAATAGCCAACATCAAACTAAACAGAGAGAAACTTAAAGCATTTTCTCTAAAATCAGGGACAAGGCAAGGCTGCCCACTCTCTACGTATCTCTTCAACATAGTACTTGAAGTTTTAGCTAGAGCAATAAGACCACTAAAGGAGATCAAGGGGATCCAAATTGGAAAGGAAAAAGTCAAAGTATCCCTATTTGCAGATGATATGATAGTATATATAAGTGACCCCAAAATTCCACCAGAGAACTCCTACAGCTGATAAACTCCTTCAGCAAGGCGGCTGGATACAAAATCAATTAAAAAAAAATCAGTAGCCCTTCTTTACACAAAAGATAAATGGGCTGAGAAAGAAATAAGGGAATCAACACCCTTCACAATAGCCACAAATAATACAAAATACCTGGGGGGTAACTCTAACCAAGCAAGTGAGTCCTGTATGACAAGAACTTCAAGTCCCTAAAGAAAGAAATTGAGGAAGATATCAGAAGATGGAAAGATCGCCCTTGCTCATGGATAGGTAGGATCAATATAATAAAAATGGCCATCTTACCAAAAGCAATATACAGATTCAATGCAATTCCTATCCAAATTACCAACTCAATTCTTTACAGACCTGGAAAAAACAATTCTCAACTTCATATGAATAAAGCCACACACCTACAATCACTTAATTTTTGACAAAGAAGCCAAAACCATACAATGGAAAAAGGAAAGCATCTTCAATAAATGATGCTGGTCTAACTGGATGTCAACATGTAGAAGAATGCAAATAGATTTGTACTTATCACCCTGTACAAAACTTAAGTCTAAGTAGATCAGAGACCTCAACATAAATTCAGACACACTAACATTAATAGAAGAGAAAGTGGGGAAAAGCCTTGAACTCATTGGCACTGGTAGCAACTTCTTGCACAGAACACCAATAGCTCAGGCACTAAAACAATCAATCAATAAATGGGACCTTATAAAATTGAAAAGCTTCTGTAAGGCAAAGGACACTGTCCTTAGAACAAAATGGCAGCCTACAGACTGGGAAAGGATCTTCACTAACTCAACATCTGACAGAGGGCTAATACCCACAATATATAAAGAACTGAATAAATTAAACACCAAAAAAAATTAAATAACCCCATCAAAAAATGGGGTACAGAGCTAAACCAAGAATTCACAGAAGAGGAATCTCTAAAGGCTGAGAGGCACTTGAAGAAATGTTCAACATCTTTGGTCATCAGGGAAATGCAACTTAAAACAACTCTGAGATTCTATCTCACACCTGTCAGAATGGCTAAGATAAAAAGCTCAAATGATAGCACATGCTGGTGAGGATATGGAGAAAGAGGAACACTTCCCCATTGCTGGTGGGAGTGCAAACTTGTACAACCACTTTGGAAATCAATCTGGAGATATCTGAGAAAATTGGGAATAGTTCTACCTCAAGACCCAGCCATATCCCTCCTGAGCATATATCCAAAAGATATGAAACAAAACCACAAGGACATTGCCTCAACAATGTTCATAGCAGCCTTATTTGTAATAGCCAGAAATTGGAAAAAACCCAGATGTCCTTCAACTGAAGAATGGGTAAAAAAACTGTGGTACATTTATACAATGGAATACTACACAGCTATCAGAAATGAGGAAATCATGCAATTCGAAACCAAATGGATGGATCTAGAAAAGCTCATCCTAAGTGAGCTGACACAGTCTCAGAAAGATAAACATGGTATGTATTCCCTTATAAATGGATATTAACCATACATCACAGGATAACCATCCTACAACCCACAGACCCAAATAGATAGGAACCTAGCATATCTATCTTAGGAAAAATTTCACCCAGCAGTGAGTCATGGAATCTGCTGCAGGTTAGTGGAACACCATACCCTAGATAGTGTGCCTTATCAAGCCCCAGTACAAGTGGAAGCTCTTGGCCCTCACATGACTAAAGAGCTGAGGGAGTATGATACGTGAGGGCCCACCTCATCTGAGGAGAGGGAGAGTACCAAGTAGAGGAACAAGGAGGGAGGAAGAGAGGGAGGGATGTACCAGGAGGGGAGGAGGGAGGAAACTATGTTCTAGAAGTAATTTGAGAAAAAAATAATACTTTTTTTTTAGAAGAGTTAATAAGCTTAAAAAATACAATAAAAACACAATATAAAAATTTAAAACTATAATTTACCAAAGGTATACTTGCCTTGCTGGCATGAAAGGAAAAATGGCCTTAATTTCAGATTGGAATGTTAGACTGCAGGTGGCTACATAGCTTACACAAACTTGATACCAACTACAGAGTTTTTTGTTTTGTTTGTTTTTGTAGTTATAAAGGATACTTTCATGGTTTGGCATTAAAAAGCAGGTAAGAGGTTTAAAATACTGTAAATAAATGAAAGGTTACCGCAGTTCAACCTGGCTGTCTAACTCCAAGAGTTGAAAAAAATTTGGAGCTAAGGTAAAATATATGAAATGTGTGGTGTTAGCCCATGCCTTTAACTCCAACAGAGACAGTAGGATCACTATAGTTAGTTGTCTTATAAATTCTAGAGTTACAAGAAACAGGGTGGTGATGGTACACATCCTTAATCCCATCATTTGGGAAGGATATGCCCTTAATCCCAACACACTACAGACAGAAACCTGCAGATCTCGGAGTTCAAGGTCAGCCTGACACAAAGCAAGCTCTAAATAGAGAAAAACTTAGATCCAGGGGTGGTGGAGCACATCTTTAATTCCATCAGTTGGGAACCACATGTCTTTGATCCCAATACTTAGAATGCAGAGACAGGCACATAGGATTTGGAAGGATTTAAGTTTTAAAGCTACTCACAAAAGGCATGCTGAAATTCAAAGTGAATTGTCCTTTGAGATCTCAAAATATATACACTTAAGAGTTTGTTTAGTTCCAAAATATCAAAATAATTTCTTTTTTAATCTCAATTGAAAGATAATACATTTTATATTGCCAAAAAACCAAATTTGCTCCAGGAAAAATGTTACCTGACCTCCCCCCAAAAAAGTAGTGTTCCAGAGTTAGGATTAGGGCAGGGCTCTGTTCTTATCTTTCCAGGAGATTTAAAGCATCCATCTAAGTAATCCAGGGACAACTGGACAACTGAAACCTCAGAAGAAAACAGAGCAGACACAAAAGAAGACAAGTAGCCCAGACAATCCAGCCTCTCAGACTTCGTCAATAGCTGTTTCCTCAAAAGTCTACAACCACAACAACTTGAAATCGCTAATTGTTCAGCTCCACAGACTGCTCCAGCCAGAACTTCAGTAAAGCCCTGAAGATCAGCTTCTGTCTACAAGCTTCTTAGGACATCTAAATGGCTGAGCACAAAAGGACTGAACATCAAATGATTCTATTAACATTTTTAACCATTTTTCTATTCTTATTTGGGCCCCAAACAGGTTTATTACGCCCCAAATCAGCAGGAAGTCATTTTAAGAGAGCGATGTCCCATCTCCAGAAGGTAGGGTGGGTGATTTTCCCCACTTTGTCATTTGATGGGTTACAGATAATCTTGTTATTTAGGGGAAGAGATTACAAGCTGTTAAATGGTCTTGTTAAATAGGTTTTGGAGGTGAGACCCAGGGATTTCTCTCATTTTCTTTTCTATATCCTTCTTTCTCTCCTATGTAGGAGTGAACAGACTTGAGAAAAAATGGGATACAGACATAATATAGGAATGATATAGAAAAAAGGACATATTATTGAAAATGCTCTTATATCTTTGTATATTGATACAAAATTAAGATTACATTTGGCTAAATTGGTATTGATCTTTGTATATTGATGCAAAATTAAGATTGTATTGGGCTACATCAGTACTGATCTTTGTATATTGATACAAAATTAAGAGTATATTTGGCTACATTGGTATTGATCTTTGGATATTGATACAAAATTAAGGGTAACTCTTTTTAAGATATTGTACCTAGGTAACACTTAAAAATGAAATGTGAAGTTTTGGCCTTTTGTTAGCAACTGTCATAAACTGTTTAGGATAATTAAGAAATGCAAAATAATCGTCATTCAGGCATGTCATTTTGTTAGGTATTAGGACAGTCTATCACAGTTATTTTCTAAGTTAATCAGAAATCAAGATGCTAAGAGGCAAGCAACATTTGCTTATCCAAATATAAGGAGATAGATAGGTGGTCTTTCAAAAACCTCAAGAGATCTGCATTCAAAGATGTTTTCTTAAGATTTTTTTGATATCGAGACATGTCAGCTCCTGACAGCACCCCCTATTCTACTCCAAGTAGAAGATGAGCATCGAAGAATCTCCAGTGGGAGATGGTTGAATTAGTGGCAAGCCTATCTCTGTGCAAGAAAAACCTCTTGCTTCAACTGTAGACAGAATGCTGTCCAAACAAGACAAAACTTGGAAGCAGGTAAGTCGACAGCCTAGCTCTGCCAAGACAGGGTAGGTAAGTCCTTCATAATTCCTGCTCTACAATCAATGTCTGCCAGCGAAACAGGGCCAAACGGCTGAAGATTGATGCTGTAATGTATGGAGAGAAGTGTAGGAGTTAGATAAATTAGATTTAGGAAATATATAGGAGTTTCTGATACTCTCTCTTAATTCGGGGCCTGAAGAGCATTATCAGCATGAAGTCAGCAAAAACAGGAAAGACTCAATAGACTGAAAAACAAGTTTGAAGTCAACAAAAACAGGAAAGACTCAATAGACTTAAAACAAAGTATCTGGCCTGACATTGTTTTCAGCTGCTAAGTGGGCGGAGCCCAAATTAAGCTGAAACAGAGTTCCTCCTATCTGAGGACAGTGCGTGGAGCCCAAAAGAAAAGAGGCCCCTGATGCTAGAGAGCTCCAAGAGTCCTGCTGAAAAAAGGGCTGGCCATTGATGGCCAGCTCTCTCCCTGAAGCAGAAAGAAGCCGGTGAGCAAAGAAAGCCTGAGCAAGACACCAAAAGGCCCAGGACTGGACCCTGTGGCTCAGCTTTTGCCTAGAGGGGTTTGATCTGTCCAAACAGTGGCCTAAAGGAAACGGTGCCTGGCTTTAAGGACTGAGGCAGAGCAGCTGAGTTCCTGATTCAAAAGAAGTAAGTTGGCCTACAGACGGCTGGGGTCTCCCACAGAAAAGAAAGCATGAAGCCTTATTTAAGGTGAGACTGCAATAACCAACGACCCTGACAAACCTGCATCTGAGAGATCCAGAAGAAGGACTGCTAAGTGTGTTAAAGAATCTACAACAAATACTGTGTTCCTGACGACTGAGGACCTGCCCCAGAGACTGTATCATTCTAAAAGGTTATGAAAGTAGTTGTTATGATTATCAATAGGTTTAGTGGATAGGTTAAAGGGGTTGTAGGAATTTATAGGATTAATAGTTAAGAAATTGTTGGTGTTTGTTATAAGTGAATTTAGTAATAAATAAATGTTAAATAATAATTTAAAAGTTCGGTTACAGAGAAGTTTGGAACTGCCCAGGCAGCCACTTGTATGTCATTTCTTAGTTTTGGAAGCTGCTGGCCCAGCACTTCCTGTATAATCCGATATATTTATCCCTCTCAGGTCTCTGATGTGGTTGAAGAATAGATAGCTAGAGTCTCATAGTTAAATTTTGAGTTGTTTAGGAATTAAGAGGGTGTTCTAGATCTAAGAAGATACTTTTAAAATTGTGAGGCAAGTTAGTATGAAAGCTGAGTTAGATATAGAACTTTAAACTCATGGAGATGCTTAGATAGTAGAATGTTAAAGTCAGGTGCCAAATACATATGGACTGGACATTGGGAATGTATGCCAAGCCCTATAACTCTCATAATTGTAGCCTAATTATTTCTGTTGCTTTGTATTATATTTATTGTTATAAGAGAAAGATCCATTTGTTGGACTGAAAGGGGGAGCTGCTGGGGGTAAAAAGATATACCTTAACCTTAAAACAAAAGTGGATGGGGGGGTTGAGGTGGAAGAGGGTGGGAGGGTGGGACTGGAGGGGGGAGTAGGGAGGGGATTTGTGATTGAGATGTTACTTGAAGAAATAAAAAGTAAATTAAAAAAAACATAAAAGGGTCAACCTCACCTACGGTACTGAAGGCCCACCCCCAACATTGGGAAAGAGTGAGCTTCCAGAGCCGAATACTGAATAGGTGATGGTCCCAACCAGCCAGGAAGACAAACAATACAACTGAACTTATAAATGTAGTTTTATTAATTTCCTTAATAATCATGGGTCACACAAGTAAGTTGGAATTTTAGGAATCGAAGTATTAGAGTATAATGTTAGGGCAGGACTCCTCTTAAATTTATCTCTCGTAGCATGGGGGCGGGGAGCATCAAGCTTGGTTCTTCATAAACAAAGAGGCATCACAGGGCTAATGTGTGATGTGGCTTAGGGACAGGGCACCTGCCTACCAACCCAGAATCCTGGGTTCCATTCTAGCACTATGCCCTGCAGCGGAGGTCAAGTTACCAGCAAATATCCCCAGGGACGCAGCTGAACACCTTCCATGTAAACCTTTCAGAACACACCAGGCAGGCCTCACTCCTGCGGTTTTGAAAGGAGAGCCACAATATTTAGTGTTTTAGGTTTTCAAGCAGTTATTTGGTCAGAAAAGGGGAGGGCTAAAGGATTTGATGGAAAGTTCTCCCTTTAAACATTGCTTTTTGTTAAAATGATACAGCCACAGCATGAAGTTTTCTGCCTCAATTCTAGACATTCTACAAACCAGAGACACTGAGAATAGTTTATGTATGAGAGCAAAAGAGCTGAGGACACCTTGCTGGGGAGGCCAGCTCCAAAGAGCACAGTGAAAGTCGGTGGTGGGTGCATGGAGGTGGGCCCAAGGAAGGCAGGTGATGAGGGCAGGGACAGGAGGTGGTACTTTTGGAAAAGGCAGGTGGTGGGCACTGTGCACACCATGCGGTGTGCCTGGAGGCCTTCATGCAGCATCTTCAGTGGTATCGGAGAGCACACAGTCCTATCACCTCCATCTCCTTCAGTTATGGTCCCTGATGACAATGGGCAAGAAGTAAGTGCACTCACTTCCCTGAGGCAATGCGGTCCATCCAGTGGGGATGGCTCTTCACCAGTGGTCCTCAGACTGCACAGAGCCACAGTGGGATAGTGTCCTGGTTGGAGATCTCTCTCCCAAGCTGGTGCTTGGGTGGGTGGTCTCTTATTACAGTGTTCACTTCCTCGGTCTGTTACCCAATTGTTACTTGATTTATATATATTTTTTTCAAATAGGATCTCCCTACACAGTCCAGGCTAGCTCTGAGCTTTCCATCCTCATGAGCCATGATTGGTCCTTGGGTACATTCACAGTAAGAAACTCTGTTTTCACATTTTGTTTTTTAATATTAAGAGTTATTTTTTAAAAGTACCTTAAAGAATTCTCATTCTGCCTAGCCCAAAGGAAGAGCAACAGTGGGGCCAGTGAGTGAGTGGGTACAGTCTCACTGTACACCAACAGTGGGCACAGTGGGTACTCCTGCAGACAGCATGTTTGTAGAAGCATGTCTCTTCCCAGCTTCTAGGGGTCAAAGAGCTCTGAAGTCAGAGGCAGCATTACCTATAAGCCCATTGCTCCCCATTTCTTACCTGGCAGGCAGCATAACCACACTGCACAGGGTGGAACTAGTTTATGATCGGCTTACTCCTTTATCAGGGGGAAAAAACCCTACAGCCCTTCCTGAAAACAACAGAGCTGCAGGAGAATTAAGGAAAACATTCATTTATAAATAAGTGCCCAAAGAGACGTCACCAGGCTGGAGCTCAGCTCGTGGAAGACAATGCCATTGACAGCAAGCACACTAAAGCACAAATGGAATTAGCACTTTTCTCGATTTGGGGTAATCTTCAAACTTCTCATGGTACCACCTAAAATAAGAGAGAAAAAAGGTTTAAAAAACCAATTCATTTTGCCATTTAAGCATCTGCAAAGATGGTAACAAAAGTGATTATGTAAGAAATACCAAGGCTTTTTTTTTTTTACATTTTAAAAATGTATATGTGTGTGTGTGTGTATGTACACATGTATATACTATGGTGGAAGTCAGTGTGTGGAGGTCAGAAAACAACTATCTGAGAATTGATTGTCTTTTTCCACGATAGTTACCAGACATTGAACTCAGATCTGCAGGCTAGGTGACAAACGCCTCAGCCTACTAACCCCTAAGATTTTTTTTTTTTAAACAATAGGGACCTTGTCATTTAAGTGTAGTTTTGTCCACATTTGAATGATTTCAAATATCTGAAGTGTGTCTCCAAAGTGACCCAGGTAATTCACCTTTCCTTTTGGAAGGGACGTTGCAGGCATATACTAAAAATACAATTGGTAATGTCTATATTTCAGCCCTTCACTGGAAACAAATGATATTTTCAGATTTGATATAATCACATCAACATGGGCAGCCAGCTGGGGAGGCTGACAACTTCGTAGAATAAGAATGGAAGCTAAGGAGCCTAGCTGTGGCACATGCCTGCAGTTGCAGTCACTTGAGAGGCTTGATTGGAGGAGGGGTCTTGAATCCAGGAGCTGGAGGCCAGCCCGAACAGCAGTGCATGAAACGTCATCCTCAAAAAAATCATTTTTTTCTTTATAAGATTTCCAAATATTGCATAAAGAAGCTAAGCAGATTAAAGATGACAAAGGAAAACAACTATTTGTTAGTGTAGCAGAAATACAAGATAAGGAATGAAAGGGAAGCAGCAACGTACTGCTGTCTTTAGGAGATTTTAACTGTAGTCCACAAATCCAGAAATGACAATAACATACAAGGCCGACCGCCACAGTCACTGTCATATGCCATCTATGGAGCAGGAAGAATGACGAGAAGCTGGCTAGGGCCTCTGCATCCCCTGTCACCTCTTTGGCATGAAGCTAAGTGACGGGAGCCTTTTCCAGAGGTTGTGAATGGCTTCCAGTGCAAACAAGGAATGGATGCATCTCACAGTGTGACAAGTGGTGAAGCCCCCACAGGCCTGCCAGGGGCTCTGCCACTCAGCACAGAGCCTTCCTAGGATGACAGTACAGGGTGCTGCACACGGATAGAGGAGGCTGGTTCTTCTAGAAGCTCCTACTGAAGATGAGGAGGGGGCAAGGGCAGAGCCAGAGGGAAGTACGTGTCAGCAAAAGTGAGAGTGCACACTGGTCACGTGATCTGGCATGCTGCAGGAGGATGCTGGACAACTTTGGCCACTACGAGGTTGATGGCCCTCTCACCTAAAGGTTTTGTCAATCTTTGACCCACTTGGACTTAAGTTTTGTACAAGGTGATAAGTATGGGTCTAATTTCATTCTTTTACAAATGGACATCCAGTTGGACCAGCACCATTTGTTGAAGATGCTGTCCTTCTTCCATTGTGCCGTTTTGGCTTCTTTGTCAAAAATTAGGTGGCCATAAGTGTGTGGGTCTATTTCTGGATCTTCAATTCGATTCCATTGATCTACTGGTCTGTTTCTATACCAATACCATGCTGTTTTTACAACTATTGCTCTGTAGTACAGCTTGAAATCTGGGATGGTGATACCTCCAGAAGTTTTTTTATTGTACAGGATTGATTTAGCTATTCTGGGCTTTTTGTTGTTCCATATGAAATTGAGAATAGCTCTTTCCAAGTCTATAAAAAATTGTGTTGGTATTTTGATAGGAATTGCATTGAATCTATATATTGCTTTTAATAGGATGGCCATTTTTATTATGTTGATCCTACCTATCCATGAGCATGGGAGATCTTTCCATCTTCTAAAGGCCTCTTTCATTTCTTTCTTCAAGGGCTTGAAGTTCTTGTTGTGCAGGTCCTTTACTTGCTTGGTTAGAGTTACCCCAGGTATTTTATGTTGTTTGTGGCTATTGTGAAGGGGGTTATTTCCCTTATTTCTTTCTCAGCCCATTTGTTTGTTGTATAAAGAAGGGCTTCTGATTTTTTTGAATTAATTTTGTATCCAGCCACTTTGCTGACGGTGTTTATCAGCTGTAAGAGTTCTCTGATGGAATTTTTGGGGTCACTTATGTATACTATCATATCATCTGTAAATAGGGATAATTTGACTTCTTTGTTTCCGATGTTTATCCCCTTGATGTCCTTTAGTTGTCTTATTGCTCTAACAAGAACTTCAAGTACTATATTGAAGAGATATGGTGAAAATGGACATCCTTGTCTTGTGCCTGAGTTTAGAGGAAATGCTTCAAGTTTCTCTCCATTTAATTTGATGTTGGCCACTGGCCTGCTGTATATTGCCTTTATTATTTCTAGGTATGGTCCTTGTATGCCTGTTCTCTCCAAAACTTTTAGCATGAAGGGGTGTTGGATTTTGTCAAATGCTTTTTCTGCATCTAGCGAGATTATCATGTGTTTTTTTTCTTTCATCTTGTTTATATGGTGAATGACGTTGATAGACTTTCGTATGTTGAACCATCCCTGCATTCCTGGGATGAAGCCTACTTGATAATAGTGTATGATACTTTTGTGTGTTCTTGAATTCGGTTTGCTAATATTTTATGAAGTATTTTTGCATCTATGTTCATGAGGGAGATTGGTCTGAATTTCTCTTTCTTTGTTGGGTCTTTGTGTGGTTTAGGAATCAGGGTGATTGTGGCCTTGTAGAATGAGTTTGGCAATGTTCTTTCAGATTCTATTTTGTGAAAGAGTTTGAAAAGTATTGGTGTTACCTCCTCTTTGAAGGTCCGGTAGAATTCCGTGCTAAAGCCATCTGGCCCTGGGCTTTTTTTGGTTGGGAGATTTTTAATGACTGTTTCTATTTCCTTAGGGGTTATAGGGCTGTTTAATCTGTTTATCTGATCTTGATTTAGCTTCGGTAGGTGGAATCTATCAAGAAAATTGTCCATTTCACTTACGTTTTCAAATTTGGTGGAGTATAGATTTTTAAAGTAGGATCCAAATATTCTCTGGATTTCCTCAATGTCTGTTCTTATTTCTCCCTTTTCATTTCTGATTTTGTTGATTTGTGTTTTCTCCCTCTGTCCTTTAGTTAATTTGGCTAAGGGTCTGTCTATTTGTTGATTTTCTCGAAGAACCAACTCTTGGTTTCATTGATTCTTTGTATAGTTCTTTTTATTTCTAAGTTGTTGATTTCAGCCCTAAGTTTGATGATCTCCTGCCTTCTGCTCCTCTTGGGTGTGTTTGCTTCTTTTTTTTTTTTTTTTCCATTTCACCCAGTTTAGCTGTTAATTTGCTAATATGAGCTGTCACAATTTTCTTTTTGAAGGCACTTAGTGCTATGAACTTTCCTCGTAGCACAGCTTTCATTGTGTCCCATAGGTTTGGGTATGTTGTGTCTTCATTTTCGTTGGATTTTAAGAAGTCTTTGATTTCCTTCTTTATTTCTTTCCTGACCCAGTGGTCCTCTAGTAAAGAGTTGTTCAATTTCCATGTGAGTGTAGACTTTCTGTTGATTCTTTTGCTACTGAAGTCCAGCTTTATTCCATGGTGGTCTGATAAGATACAAGGGGTTATTTCAATATTCTTGTATCTGTTGAGGCTATCTTTGTGTCCAACTATATGGTCGATTTTGGAGAAGGTTCCGTGAGGTGCTGAGAAGAAGGTGTATTCTTTTGTGTTTGGGTGATACGTTCTGTAGATATCTGTTAGGTCCATTTGGTTCATGATCTCTGTTAGACTCATTATTTCTCTGTTTGGCTTCTGTCTTGATGATCTGTCCATAGTTGTGAGTGGGGTGTTGAAGTCTCCCACTATTAAAGTGTTTGGATCAATGTGCGATTTAAGTTTTAGAAGCGTTTCTTTTATAAATGTAGGTGCCTTTGTATTTGGGGCATAGATGTTCAATATTGAGATGACCTCTTGGTGGATATTTCCTTTAATGAGTATGTAATGCCCTTCTCTGTCTTTTTTTATTAACTTCAATTGGAAGTCTATTTTGTTTGATATTAGGGTGGCTACTCCAGCTTGTTTCCTGGGTCCATTTGCTTGGAAAACCTTTTCCCAGCCCTTTACTCTGAGGTAGTGTTTATCTTCAATAGTTAGATGTGTTTCTTGTATACAGCAAAAAGATGGGTCTTGTTTACGGATCCAGTCTGTAAGTCTGTGTCTTTTTATTGGCAAGTTGAGTCCATTGATGTTGATGGATATAAGTGACCCGGAGTTGTTATTTGTCATTATTTTGGTATAGCTGGCTGTCTTGTGTTTCTTTTTTGTTTAGTTGCTGTGGAAGTTTCTATTTCCTTTGTTTTCTTGGGTGTAGTTACCTTCTCTGTGTTGGAATTTTCCTTCTAGTATCTTCTGTAGGGCTGGGTTTGTGAGGAGATATTGTTTGAATTTGATTTTGTCATGGAATATCTTGTTTTCTCCTTCTATGTTGATAGAGTGTTTTGCTGGGTATAGTAGTCTGGCTGGGCACCTATGTTCTCTCAGGGCTTGTAGGACATCCGTCCAGGCCCTTCTAGCTTTTAAAGTTTCTGAGGAGAAGTCAGTTGTGATTCTGATGGGTCTGCCATTGTATGTGACTTGGCCTTTTTCTCTTACAGCTTTTAATATCCTTTCTTTGTTCTCTACATTTGGAGTTTCTATTATTATGTGGCGAGAGGAGTTTCTTTTCTGATCTAATCTGTTTGGTGTTCTGTAAGCCTTTTGGATTTTTACTGGCATCTCTTTCTTTAGGTTTGGGAAGTTTTCTTCTATGATTTTGTTGAAGATATTTCCTGGACCATGGAGTCGGGAGTCTTCTCTTTCCTCTATGCCTATAATTCTTAGGTTCCCTCTTTTCATTGAGTCCTTGATTTCTTGGATGTTGTGGGTGAGAGATTTTTTAGCTTTCTCATTTTCTTTGGATGTTGTACTGATTTCTTCCATTGAATCTTCCATGCCTGAGATCCTGTCTTCCATCTCTTGCATCCTATTTTTCATACTCACATCCATAGTTCCTGTTCTCTTCTCTTGATTCTCCATTTCCTCTTTTAACTCTGACTGTGTTTTCTTTATTGTTTCCATTTCTATTTTCATGTCTTGAATGGTATTGTTTGTTTTGTACATATCCTTCTCCAGTTTCCTTGTTTTTGCCTGGAGATCTTTCATTGCTTTATCCTTTTCCTGTTCAAGATGGGTCACCTTGGCTTGGAGCTCTTTAATGGTGTTATTCGTTGTTTTGACTTGTAAAATTGTGGCTTCTTTGAATTCCTTCATAGTTTTAAGTTCTTCTTGAAGGGACTCTATCACTTTCCATAATGTAGAATTGTCATCGTTTTCATGTGTTTCAGTTGTGGTGAGGTGGTTCAGGCTGGACGGAATAGCATTGCTTTCTTTTGTTGGAGACATTTCACTCTGTTTTTTTTTTTTTTTTGGTCTGGGGCCTCTGGCCACGTGGAATTTTTTTTGCTGTCTTCTGGACTTGGGTCCAAAGGGGGCGCTTTGGTGTAGGAGTAGCGTTGCCTTACTCTACCCCTAGAAGGTGAGTCATTCAGCCCCGCTTCTCAGGTGGAGACCTAACTAATCCAGGTGGCCGAGCTGTGTACAAGTAAGCTCTGGTTACCCGCCGGAAGGGCCCGTACTAGTACAAAAGTCCGATATATGACAGTTTCAAATATCTCGCAGTTTGCCCGGGGTTGTTTCCTGTAGTGGGTAAATCCGCAGTTCAGCTCCAGTAGCCTTGCCGCTCCCGCGGCTTGGAAACTGGCCAGTGACATCACAGACTGTGATCTGCAGTCTGAAGGCACTTTGCAGTGGAGCTACGCTCACTTCCAAGGGTGGCAACCTTTCGCCAGATAATTGGATCGTCTGTGTGAGACCTGGGAGTGCCCAGAAGGGTGGGGATTATCTCTGCATGGGTTCTGAATCTGCCAGATGGGTATTAGGTTGGAACTTACCGGGGGTCTCTCCTGTTGGGGGATGGGTTATCCCGATTCCCGGGTCCAGAGGCTTCCTAGCGTGTCTGAGAGTGGGAAGGGGCATCCTGCCCAGGGATCTTCCATGGTCCCTGTGTAGCTGGGTGAGATTTAGAAGGGGTCGTGCCCTTTGTACAGCGTCCTGCAACACTTGCCGCCTTGTGACTGTTGACCCTGAAATCAAAATACGTCCGCGCCGGCCACCGCCATCTTGGATTCCCCCCTACTCTCACCATCTTTGTTATTAATTGGGAATAGGAGTTGACGGTATGACATCATGGATGAGTTGCAGTAAGTAGCCCTCCCTGGTCAAGGAGAAGCAAGTGGACAAATGTATCCAGCTTTACCATTGTCTGACCCAAAATTCTAGTTAGATTTGGGGTCACCAAATGCTTGCAAATCTATAATACCTTCTGTTGTCTTCAGATTCCACTAACGAGGTTATGTGAATACAGGTAAATCCAAATTCCCCCACTATCTCTTGCAAGGGAAATATCCCCGGGGATATTAGGGCTGTGGCTCAGAGGTTGGCATTTGTCTAAGTTTGCCCCATGTTTGAGAACGGCAGCCAAGTAGTAACTTTGGAGGATTCTTGGAACCAGTTTCTCAATCTAAAGTGAGATGGAGGAGACAAGAGAAATCTTAGGTCAGAGTTGCCTTTTGCCTACTTGAATTATCTAGTCCACCTGAACAGGGTTGTCCAGTCTGTCAGAAGGAGAGGTTAGACTAACTAATGGGATTTCCACACCTCACCCAAGGCTCAGTGTCCTGTCACCCCCACTTTTCTCCTTTAGTAAACCACACCAGCTCCTAGAGAAGCCAGGGTCCACAAAGTCTATTCAGCAGCTATTCTATTCGATCCAGCCTCATTCACCCATGTGCAGAGATAGAGCCACATAAGGGAGCAGGCGGAGAGGTTCCCACTCGTTAGCACATCGTTGTACTGGGAGAGCCAAGGAACCAAGATTCAGCTCCAGGCTCTTTGTGCACAGGGGCCTGTGGCCTCTTGTGACTGTTGCCTTGTCCAGGCATGCTGGTGCTCTTTACACCTGCAATATTTGATAGGAAAACTAAATGGTGGCTTATCTCTAATTAGACAAATGAACATTGATACTCGCTAAAATTGGATCATGGGAAGATTGAACATGAGGTGGCCAAGTCCACTGTGAAGCAGTTTTCTCTAACAAAAAGAGGGACCAAGAAAGTCCTTCTCAACATTTGAACAGGAAATACAGAAATGGGAAATAATTCAGTTTTCCAAATGAAAGCCTTACTAGTGAAAATCCCACGGCAATCTTTGTGTTGCCGGGAGAATAAGGGTCTCTTCTTTGGAATCTCAATCTTATGAATAACAAATTTAAAAATGGCATCAGAAGGAGGCTAGAAAACAGTTTTATTAGTGTTTGAGAGAAAGCAACAGGGCAGGCAAGCTGAAATCTTGTTAGCTGCTTGGGGGCTGGGGAGGTATGGAGGAGAGGAAGAGAGGCCTGCAAGTTGCACAGTGGAAGTCAGCAGCAGCTACGTGAAGAAAGGAGGGAGGAGTGACAGAGTGCAGGGTGCCTGTAGCGGTTTGAATAAAAATGTCCCCCACGGGCCACGGGGCCATCGGCACTGTTAGAAGGGGGAAGTGTGACATGGGGGGCAGTGGGCTTTGAGGTTTCCTATGCTCAAGCTCTGCCCAGTGTGACACACAGTCCCCTTCCCCTGTCTGCGGACCAAGATGTAGAACTTTCAGCTCCTTCTTCAGCACCAAGTCTGCCTGTGTGCCACCAAGCTTCCGGCCATGCTGATAATGAACTAAATCTCTGAAACTGTATGCAAGCCCCAGTTAAATATTTTCTTTTATAAGAGTGGCTGTGGTCATGGTGGTGTCCTTTCACAGCAATAAAACCCAATCTAAGACACTAAAAGATAAAAGTGATTGATTTTGGCCACCTGCCTAATCCTAAACACCCAGCAAGAAAGAACAGCTCAGGGGCATGATGACTGGTGAATTTTCTAAGGGATTAAAGAATGATACTCCTGCGACATTGGGCTCAATTCAACATTGCAATACCTATGTGAAGCCAAGTGCGGCATGTCCATAGTTGTTTTAACCTAATAATCAAATGGTGGTTAAAATTCTCTTGCTTGCCGGGCGGTGGTGGCGCACGCCTTTAATCCCAGCACTTGGGAGGCAGAGGCAGGCGGATCTTTGTGAGTTCGAGGCCAGCCTGGTCTACAAAGCGAGTCCAGGACAGCCAGAGATATTCAGAGAAACCCTGTCTCGAAAAACCAAAAAAAAAAAAAAATTCTCTTGCTCTGGGAGGACCCTCTCACCGTGACTCTAGCCACTCCAATAGCTACCAACATGCCTGAAAGTAGATCCAGGGCTTGTCACTCTCTGGAACCAAAGCCATCTGGACCAGCCCTGGGAGGCCACCTCACAAGAGTTCTTTCTCTTTTTACACCCACATCCCCCTAAGAAGGCTCTGCCCCTTCTTAGCACGAAACAGCTACAGCAGTCACTGCCCTATTCCCTAACAGAAGTCAGTGTTGAGATGGGGTCTTGCAAGGGAACGAGAGGGACCTATAAGTAGACCAGGAAAGCGAATCCATTCCTCCTGTGATGGCTGATAATTGTTCTCAGAATACACTTTGAGGTCAAACAACAGAAGGCCTGGGGCAGGGGTATCACAACTACCACTAGGAGGAAGGGGAAACCCTATAAAACACCCAAGCCAGAATCCATGTAACAGACTTGCACCCCGGGCTTGGGCTTCTCCCAGCAAAAGGGACAAAGCTGCCCCCTTTCCTCTCTCTGCAGTGATGTCAATAGACACAGACAACCAGCAGTTCTCTCTTCACACTGTGCTTCTGATACATTACATTTGATAATCTAATTCCTTTTTATAGCCTTTGTCACAGGCACTTGCCCTGCCTCTTTATACTTCTGTCTTTCTCAGCAGGTTGTGGTGGTGTGAATAAGAATGACCTCCACAGAGGCTCATATATTTGAGTGCTTAGTCACCAGGAAGTGGCTCTTTGAACGGGTTAGGAGGTGTGGCCTTGTTAGAGCAAGTGTCACTTTGGGTGAGCTTTGAGGTTTCAAAAGCCCATGCCAAGTTCAGTCTCCCCTTACCCCCCCCCCCATGTCTACCTACAGATCTGGATGCAGGTCTCAACAACTTCTCCAGCATCATGTCTGCTCCATGCTCCCCACAATGACAACAATAGGCTAAGTCTCTGAAACTATAAGCAAATTCCTAGTTAAACGTTTTCTTTTTAAGAGTTGCCTTGGCCATGTGTCTCTTCTCAGCAATAGAACACTGACTAGGGCACAGTCCCTGGCTCCCTGATCAACTTCTGTCCTTCCCTCTTCAGGTGAAGACACCAAGCTGCTGGCACAAGGGAGGGCCCCCAGGGTCCTGCTCCTGGGCTCTCAGCTTTTGTGCAGTGGGATTAGCAATTTGAATTAATATTAGCATCCTGAAAGTCTAGCCTGGAAATTGTTATGCTGAAGTCTAAGAACAAACTAAGAATGTGAAAATGTGTTTTAAAACTTACTGATGATGTTGCTTTGCTCTGGTGAACAAAATGCAGAATGTGAAGAGCGCAAACACTCCGCCCTGGAGGGACCAGCTGGCCAGCGCAAAGCCGCACCACTCCACAAACTCACCGAAATAGTTGGCTGTAGATACATATTCAAACAAGCCTCCTAGACAAAAAGAGAGAAAAGGAGAAAGGTCACTACGAATGGCACTTAGCAAGACACCGGGAGGTTCGGGGAAATACTTGTAGAACATAAATTCAATATTGGAAAAAAAGCTCTTTGCAGAATGCTAACTGAAAGGTTAAGAGGTGGAATGACAAGCCAGGGACCACAGACTTAAGACAGTACAGGCCTTTTTTTAGGGGGAAGAACTCTGCAAAATTTTACCTTGCACACAAGGAATACTGGAGAGGAGTATTGGTTTTCCATGCCACATCCCTGATCCTGAGCCAGACAACTATGTGGAGGGGAATGGCGTTTCCAGGGTTAGACCGGCAGGGGAGCACAAAGAAGGAGTGGTAAGTTTTGGCAGAGTGGCAGTCAGAAGGGAGGTGAGCTGTGGCCATACATAAGCTGTTAAGGGTGTCAGAGCAGAAGGAGGCAGGTCAGATAAAGAGTGTACGATTTGATCATAGCTGGGAGGCTGGCTGAGAAATAGGCTTTGCTAAGAAAGAATGTCACTCAAAGTGGCTGTTGCAGTCTATCAGCAAGATTTGGATATAGTCCTTTTCTGTAGGAAATTTTAATAGCAGATTTTGGAGAGCAGCATATATTAGGAGAGATAGCAGTTTCTGAAGAAGGGGGTCAGGTACGGGAGACTGACAGGAGGGTTTTCATGGAAGAGAACCTGAGAGGCAGAGAATATCATGGGTAGAGGGCCTGGCAGAGGCAGAGGCAGAAAGAGAGAGAAAGACCTGAACAAAGGAAACTTCAGATGTGAGGTCTTTCTGAACATGTGAGTTAATCCTATTACCCTCTGGCCAGCGGTAGCCATGGGATACCTTAGCTATGCTTCTATAGAAAGATTTTGAGAAAACATGCCAAAAAATGTCTAGGCAGTTAATGGTGATGGGAACAGACAGATGAGAGGCACTACAGAGAAGCCTGGTGTGTTCTCTAAGTTTGCACCACAGCTCCACTGAGAATTTGCTGCAGGTTGAACTTCTTTTAAAAAGGTGTTCTTCTTTTTCATTTTTTTTTTTAATGAATGAGGTGGCGTACTTCTCGGAAAGGGAGGAGCTGCTAGAGCAGAGAGCACATGCCAGATGCCACAGGCTGGCTCAGGAGGGGTGCAGACATGGGATCACACTTCAGGGTGAGCTGTGTTAGGAGAGAATGCCTGGTAACCATGGGGAGACAGAGAGATAGAGCAGGGGGGAGATAGAGGAGAGAGAATGGTAGCCATGACTGGCTTTGAAAGGGGGAGAACATGAGAGAAACAGGGGCCATGTAGCAAAATGGAGGCCTGAAGGAAAAGCCTCTGACCCCCAAACACGGGGCGGGGGGGGGGATCCTCTCACTTTCACAGATCTCAGGTTGGTGAGGAAGGCCCATATTGTCTGGTTTAGCCAAGCCTGGCCTACATGTCTAGAAGCAAGGTACTGGGCAGGGCAATACATTTATCTTGTGTCTACAAGGTCACAGCTCAGCAGGGCATTTGGACTCTTTGTCCAAGGAAGCCCTGGGCGTGAGAAATCTCAAGTGAATGTGTGTGTTGGTGGGGGCGTGGTCAAGTCGAGGAACCCGGTCTTGTCCTGTGGGAGTGGCAATGCCTTCCCTGGGTGAGGCTCAGAGGGATGGGAAAGCCTTTCTCTGGCCCGTGCGTGGTCACTGACAGTGTGTGCAGAAAATCCACCACAGCTTTCTCCCCACAGATATTTATGGCCTAAAGATTGCTCCCTTACACAAATCTCCTATCAAGACCAGCTAACCCTCCCTTCTTGATCCAGTTGTACAGCATACACTCCACCTCTGTTCTCAGTTCAACACAACATCGTAAACATGATGAGCTTCCAGAGGACTGCACCTTCATCATCAGGGCCTAGCCCACCTGATCCCAGATTCCGGTGTGACTATCTGTGTCTGGGTTTTTCTCATTCCCTCACTGCCTAATTAGGTCCATGTGGGAAGATTTTGTTTCTGAAAACACCCAGTTATGCTATGAGACTGTTTCTGTTTTGATCCCAGGGGTGGGGCTGTTCAGTAGATCCACAGGCGTTAAATATAATTGTGCCTCCATTGGCTAGCAGGGGCGTGGCTTAGCCAGTTGCAGAAACTTTGATTCTGAGGATTCTGAAGAAGGGATGAATGGCAGAGCCCTGAGAAGACCGGGATGAGGGGCGGGGGAGGGCTCTTAAGAAGAAAGAGTCTGCTGTTCTCCCTGCTGGTACTCCCCCACACTGTTCCTGGTTCGTACTACTCCTATGTTCGCTGATGTGCTATGTTGGCTGTTGCTGGTTTACTGGACTGCTGGATATTGTGACTACTGGGTTTGGTACTGCCCCTAAAAAGAACCCACTGCCCGCAAGTCAGCAGGAAGTAGCTCAAGAGACCTATGTGCCTTTTTCCTCTAACTTTCTTTCTCTCCCATCTAATGTTGGGGGGGGGGGTTGGAAGGGAGGTAGAGGCATAAGTGTCATAAAATAATATAGTGTAATAAAACAAAATATAATAAAGCCACACACAACAGGTCCAAGTCCCTGGAGTTGTGCGAGGACACAGCACTGAGGAAGAGGGAAAAAGAGTCTGCAATCTAACATAGTTAAAAGTTACAGCTTCTAGGTTTTTACTGTAGGGTGTGTGTGTGTGTGTGTGTGTGTGTATATGTGTGTGTGTGTGTGTGTGTGTGTGTGTGTGTGTGTGTGTGTACAAGCTTCTCAGGTTCCGTGCTTCTAAGGATTCCGGTCTGTATGCATCTGTGGCCAGGATCATTTGTTGCTTCAGACACTTCCTTGTGATGATACTGACTCACTAGCCCCCAGAGAAAACGAAAGAAGACAGATATGGTAGCACAGGATGGATGAAATCCTTCATGAAAAGCGAAATGTCTTAGGGATATGACAAGGGACTTAGGGTATAAGTAGTGTCTGGGGGGGAGGCTGGGGCCTTAGGGTTCAGACTACCATGTTAAGGAGGGACAGAGTCTGGGAGTGTGGCCAGAAGTAGGCAAGGGTGCTCGATGCCAAGCTTGATGATATGAGTTCAACCACCAGAGTCCACAGGTTGTGTTGGCAGGGGAGACCCAACTCCTGTGAGCTGTCCTCTGACCTCCACACATGTACTGTGGTATATGTGGGTCCCTGCATATACACATATATACACCCACACAATAATAATGATAATGAGAAATGGAAAAAAAAAAGCCTGAATCCTCAAAGTGGGTACCTCTACAGCCTCCCTTCAAATGCCACACCACCCCAACGGGGGGGTAGGGGGAGACTGCTGCAGGACACTAGTGATCTTTCTCTTTGGTGTCCAGTGTGGAGAGTTCATTACCTGGTGGAAGCACATATGGGTGGGGGCCAGGGGTGGGGGGCTAGGCACACAGCTAGCTAAGAATCCCATACACAACTCTGCTAAGTATTGTCCCTTTAACACATAGGCTGCATAAGGATGCCATGTAACAAGACAGGGCATGACAAGTGTTTATAAAAGGTCAGAAATTAATGCATTGCCTGATACATTAATACATGCTCATTTTATAAAGTATAAAGACAGATCAGATGACAGTCACTTGCCTTGTACACACAAGGGCATGATTTTAATCCCCACCTCCTACATAAAAGGCCAAGCATGAGAGGGCATGCTTGCAATCTTAGTTCTGGAGAGATGGAGGCAAGTGGATCCCCAGGGCCTGTTGGAGAAAGGTCTTATGCATGGTTTTCAAATGCTGACTGCAATGCTCTAAGATCTGGTTACCACCCTATCTCAGGCATTCTCTGTATAATAAAAGTTGCTGATGCCCAATTAGCTAGGCAGAGACAGAATAGCAAGGGGAGACTTCTTGGGCTCAGAAGGTACAGCAAGCCACATGGCTGGCTGGGACTAGGTGTCGGGTTAACTTAGATGAGCTAGTTGAGAGTCTGCCCCAGCTAAGGCCTAAGTGCTGAAACTATAAAAGGTCTTGGTGTATTTATTTTACGGGCATAAGTGCTGCTCAGGGTCTCAGGCCTCTTCACCTAGACACAGAAGCCCAAGAGGGCCTTTTTACAACAAGGGCCTGCTAGCCAGCCAGTCAAGCTTTTCATCTGCTCTTTAAAATAGTTTAATTGAACAAAACAAAGCAGGGGCTTTTCGCCATCACCTACAGCTTGCCCTTTGTCGCCATATCTGCTCCTGACTCAGCATCCACCACAAGATGACTTCATTTGGCCTTGGCCAGTGACACCAGTATAACAGTCAGCTCTGGTAAATGACTGGACTCTACAGGGTGTGACTCAGTCACTGAGCACAGACCCCATGTTTCAGAGAACGTGGCCATGTCAAGTGTCATGTTCAGAGAGTGTCTTGAAATGCAGAGTGTGCGGTGAGCAGTCAGTTCAAAACTCAGAGCTGTCACACCGTGTCCCCTGCGCCCTGAATCTTTAAAAGCACTGACAGAGAATATACAAGGGAGGCTAGTGAAAAAGCCTGTGTTGCCTCATTGGGGGCTGCCTCAACGACCTGAATAGCCACCAAGCAGACGATTCTCCAGATAACAGCAGATGGCTTTTTGTTTGTTTCCCATGGTGTGTACTGAGTTCCTGAAAGGCAAGCTTGAGGCTTTCTTGACTTAGTTTTCAGGATGTGTTCTGTATGCTGCAACAGGCACACGGAGAGCCACCCCTGCCCCCCACTCTGCTGTGTGCAATTGTCACGGAACTGAGTCTCTTGGGCTTCATTTCCTTCTCACTTTTCATTTCCATCTTTTACATCCTCCTGCAGGACCTGCTGGATGTTCTGTTGTTTTTGTTGTTCTTGGTGTGCCTCTTAACTCAAAGGATTAGAAATGGTGAACTTTAGAAGAGATCTCCTGCCTAGCCTCATGGTTCCCGCCTGGTCTTTCCTGCCTGCTGGTGGCATCACCTGTTGTCTGGGGGACAATACCCTTTGCGTCTCTGCCCAGCTTGATCTAAAGGCCCCGAGGCCTCTGGGGATGTGCTGCCACAGACAAGGAGGTGGGTCCTCCTCACTGCAGGATGAAGGCAGCGCTGCCTGGGGCTGGCAGAGAACCAGGCTTGGACCAGGCAGGGCTCTGCTGGCATGGACTCAATGCGCACTGATGTTATGGCCACTGCATTGCCATCCCTGAAGACCAACCACACTGGGATGCCAGCTGCCACGTCCTCTGCTCAGTGAGGCATTCCTGTTCAAACAAGTTTCACTATCATTTCCCCTGCAGTGTGTCTGCAAATATGTCCTGACTTTCTCTTACTTGTTCTTCATGTTTCAATGTTGGGTTAGGACATAAATAGGCAACTGGCATCAAGAAATAAAAGAAGTTGGGTGTGGTAGCACATGCCTTTGATACCAACCCTTGGGAAGCAGAGGTGGGGGTGATCTCAGCTTGAGGCCAGCCTGGTCTACATGGCAAGTTGTAAGCCAGCCATGGATCTACAGTGAGAACTCTGAATGAAAAAAAAAAAAAGCTTGAACAGAAAGAGACACAAATTTTTGGGGCATCTCTCCTGCCATGAGCTGAGCTGGACAGGCTGCTATATACAAAGTGCTTCTGGACTTGTGTGGCCACTCTGGCTAGGCAGGACCCTCCTCTGGGACCCTGCCACCTCCGGATTTTATGAGTATCAGTGAAAATGAAATGTCCCCTATAGACTCATGTATTTGAACACTTGGTTCTCAGTTCCTGGCACCATTTTGGGAGCTTGTAGAACTTTTAGGAGAAAGTGGGCCATTGAGGTGGGTGGACCTTTGGAGTATTTCTAGACCAGCCCTGATTTCAGCTAGATCTCTCTGCTTCCTGATCCCCAAAGTGACGAGTTCCAGCCTTGAAACTCTGCTGTGTTTCCCAGCACCCTCTCAACTGCAGGCTGAAACCAATCCTTCCTCCGTAAGTGGCTTCTGGTCCAGTGACCAATCGCAGCGATAAGAAAGGTGCTAAGTCTCTTAGATGTGCTGTTTCTCGAACCTGTCACCTCCATGACTTGTGGACTTCACATATCCTTCTACTCTGTCCCCTGGATCTGATGCCTTGCCCCTGCATCTAGAATCGGGTGTTTATCATGCAGTTGTGAATGTGAGGCCAGAGGCAGGGGCAGGGCCTGTCCCCTTTCTAGGTGATGGTTCCTTTGGAGTCACAGCTGACCTGTCTGCTCACAATTACAGGAACTCACTGGCCCCTCTTCCATCCCTCAGATCGCGTTTTCCACCGTATCTACCTTCTGTTGCTAGTTCCTTCAAATTGAAACATTCACGTACAGGGGAGGGCACACAGGACTGAGAGATTACTCATGGCACTTGCATGGCTCAGGGATCTCCTGGAAGCCGTAGGGTTCACAGGGTGCCTCTCAAACCATAGAGGTGATAGTCACTGTGGGGGAGGGGAAGCTCTGACCTGCTAAGCTGCCAGTGGGCAAGTCGGGCGGGGAAATCCAGCTATTCCGCTTCTGTGAGTCGTCACCCAGGCTTGGTTAGGCTGTGGGAGACCCAGATACCTGAGTCACCCATGCTCCAACAGACACCAAACCACGGGCTCACTGCACTAGACTGAGGCCAATGCCCTCTCTGGTCTGCCGCCAGTGGCCTGCCTTGGGGAACGACACTTGTTCGCCTCTCCTCAGGAAGTCAGCTGAGGCCCGTCACAGGGCTGTGACTTCCGGGGCTGGCTCTGCTGCTTCTGGGCTCTCGGAGTTGGGGTAATTCGAAACTTGGTGTGGCTTTATTTTATTTTGCACATCTTATTTTTGTTGTTGATCAACCTCAGGTGCTTTCTCCATCAAAGTTTTAGTTCTCCCATAATGCTACTTGGTTTCTAGAAACTCGACTAGTCTCTGCGTGCTCGGCTGTCCACACTTTTACTCAACTATGCTGTCTCACTCTGGGGTCTGCCCCTCCGCAGTCCTCCAGGTTCGCAGAACTCTCTACACTGGGCTCTAGTTCCTCACAGGACCCACAACTTTTGAATGTCCCTTCCTCAGGCATAGCACTGCAGTGAGGGCTATGTGGTTATGGTTGAAGGCAGGTGCTCCTGGGGTTTAATGACCAGGTCAGTGGGTGTGACACACCAAGACCACAGGGAACAGAACTCACCCACAGATGACCAAAGGCCAGGAATTTGGGCTATAAGTGAGCCTGTGGGCACACCAGTCACACGCTGTCACACAGTATTCTTTGAACTCCAGTACACAATCAGATTTTGTCGCCTGATGACTGCTTCTCCTGGCAGCACACTAATGTATTTTTAAAAGTTTTTCTTTAAAAAAAATCGCATCCAGAAGCCATGTATGGTGGTGCACGCCTTTAATCCCAGGACTTGGGAGGGAGAGGCAGGTGGATCTCTTTGAATTCGAGGCCAGCCTGGTCTAGAAATCGAGTCCAAGACAGCCAGAGCTGTTACACAGAGAAACTCTGTCTTGAAAAACAAAACAAAACAAAAAACAAACAAACAAACCAAAAAAACCCATTCTATCCAGTATTTTATATAGTTTTCAAGAAGAAGGTTCCATGAAAGCAACCATTCCCTCTCAGTGCTGGACAGTAAGTAGCAGAGGGTCCTCCTCACCCTGCCTGCAAACAGATGCCCCCACTGTGTAATCACTTTCCAGAAGCCTCACCTGCTCCTCTCTGAGAGCCCAGTCCTTTCTGCGGCTCACACCGAGAACTTTTAGTCAGTGGGTGCTATGCTGTGGGTTCAGAGAGCTGAGATTCGAAGGTGGGTCACATTGCACAAAGTGACTTTGCAGGGAAGTCCCCTCGGTACGTACCCCTCGGTATTTTGTATCCAGTTTCTCCTGGGTTTCTCAGATTCCTCAGGATGTGGTCTGAGTGGATATTTATCACCATGCCCACTAACCACAAGGCAAAACCTAAAGAATAAACAAGATTGTTATAGTTAATAACTGGCAGGACTCAAGGAAGCCATGCTTGATTGCACAGCATACAGAGATGCTTTGTATCAGGGTTAGCATGAGTGAGAGGCGCAGTTATGACCTCGGCTGTTCCTTATAGACATCTATTCATGTACAGACCCCAGACACCCTGACCTAACTCGTGGTCTCAACCTGTGTTTTTACCATGACAGGAACAGAAAACAGGACTTATGACCTAGGCACAGGGAAACTAGTCAGGGGGTACGTTAACCTCTCCTTTACCTCAGGAAAATTACACAGGGAAATAGTTACGTCTCTCCTTCATGTCAGGAGAGGCAAATGTCTACTGGTCACACACCCTACAGACCCTACCCCTGGGAAGTAGGCACAGATCCTAGGAGCCTGGCTCTGCTACTCTTCAGTCCTTCCCTGGCAGCTCTGTAGTGTGTGTCCCTGGCTTTTACCCATTAACCTGCTACCAGCTCTCCAAGCAGCTCTCCTCTGCCATTTGGCCAATCCTCCCCTTCCATCCCTGGACAAGAAGCTACATGGCTCTTGCTGGCACCCCAGTACCTAAATGATTCCCCTCCCTGGAATGTTTCTTCAGTTCCTTAGGAGTTTAAGAAGCAGAGTATGAGACTTTATTAAAGACATTAACATCTGCTTCAGCACAGAGATTAGGAAAGAGGCTCTCATCATGGAAGCCAGCAGTATCACATCAGTTCAAACAGAAAAGGCAAAATACCCAAACTCTGTTTTATAACAAGAAATGACTCTGATACAAAAAGGCAAATCTGATTTTTCTGAGATAGTACAAATGTGAAGGCCACATAGTGTTGCAACTGTTATCAGTGCTATGTGTACTTGGGGAACTGTTGAATTTGCCAGGCCATAAGATACACTGTCATAGTAAACAGAAACTTTGGAACAGACTCCTGGGTTTCTTCATCCTGACTATGCCACCAGAAATGTCACTTTTCCCCTAAATGTATCAAATGCTGTGATAAAGTTTATTGTATCATGATTATAATGGACTCACTAATTCTTTTTCTTTTTGGATTTTGGATGTTACATCTATATGATTTAGCTTCTAAATAAAGTTACAAAGAAAAGCAGATTGTCTGGATCCCATGCTTACCCTGTTTCCCTTCTGAGAGACTAGCTTTACTCAGTGCTGAGTCTGGAACAAAACCAGTATTTGTGTGCATCCAAGATACACAATGTGGGGTTTTAAAAAGCATGTAAAGCCTTTAAAAATGTATCTGGTTAAAAACTGATTGTCAACGCGACAGGATCCGAGACATCGAGGATGCAGACGTCTGGTCATGTCCACATGGGTTCACTGCAGTGAGAACATCTGCTGAGTGCAGGCAACGCTGTTTCATGACTGTGAACCCCAATAAACTGTTCCTTCCTTAAGTTGCTTTCATCTTGTATTTTGTCACACTAAGGAGAGTAATAACTGATACATTACTAGAGCTAAAATGGATCCACTTTTCCCAAGCCCTAACTAAAATAAATAAGTAAACGGAACTAGGGGAGGGGATGTACATGTACATGTAGAAATAATAGAGCAGGGACAGGTTCTATGCATGTAGGAACAGTAGAGTGGAGAGGGGCTGCATGTAGATGTACAAATAATAGAACAGGGAGGGCACATGTGTATTCATCTAGAAACTACACACAGATTCTGCCAGAACTATAGCCTTATCTAGATGTGTCTGTAAGGGATCTGTCTCAGAAATAGTTAGGGTTGAGTAGATACCACGTTTACTATCTTTGTAAATACCTTACACACTCCCCTTCATTTTGCTCTTAAAGCCTTCCCTTTGCCTCAGCCCCCTTGAAGGCACTGGCAGTCCGCAATAGCCTGTGTGTATCTGGGGTGAAGCCCTTTCACCCACATTAAACATTCCCGTGTTTCAGAATCTTCCTCTGATTGTAACGTGCAATGGCAAATCTTTCAGAGTAAGCATATTTCCAGCCAGGGGAAATTTTTTTGTTAGAATTATGCTCCTGGCAGTAACTAGCTTCAGGACAACTACCTACCTAGACAGCTTCCTGTCTCCTCATAAAGCAATGCACTGTATGAAATCGACAGACAAACGAGAACAAGGGCCTGCTTGCTGCTTGCCATGCCACTTTCACGGTCATGTCCTTCCGTTTAATGGTGGACAAGTCAGTCGAGAGGGCTGTAAACAGCTAACAGGCATCTCAGCTGTAGAGGTGCCTCCAGATGAAGTGGTCTGTCTATGGGCTGCTCTAGATGGTGATTACACCCTCGGGCCGAAAGGATGTTATCAGAATGATCCCGACAATTCACCATTTGATTGATCTGAGCTAGCTAGGGTCACGCAGGCTCATAAGTGTAGCTCACCCTCCATCAAAGAAGCCTCTTTTTGCACAGACACCATCACAGAAATCTACAACTTGCAAAATGCAGAGGATCAGGACATCTGCGGTGACATGGTATCTCCTCCACATGACAGAGAAGCTGCAGCTGTGAAATCTCAACAGTATGGTTGCCTAAACAAGACTTGCATAATGACACCACCAGTTGGTGTGCCAATGTGAATGGGGAAAATTTCACAAGATGAAGAGCTACAGGCAACCAATGGCGGCCAAAAGAAGAAACCATCTTCTCTGGGGATGAGCTCCATGATAGGTTGTTCAACCCCAAGTGGTCAGACCTATACACATATGAGCACATTTCACAGTAAATTAAAGGGGTCCGAGGAAGCTGGGGAGTCATGGGAGAGGGAGGGATGGAAAGGTGGTAAATACAATACTCAGGTGTGAAATTGCCAAAACTAAAAAAATAGGCATTTGAAACATCTTTTACTTAAAAAAAGAAGACAGAGGGTGCAGCAATTCCTCTTCTTAGTCTTCACTGCTAGCTTCTGGACCCGACAGGTGATTCAGAAGCACCAGCCAGCGCCCTCACCCTGCTGCAGCTTGCTGCTGTTTCCGAGTTGTCCCTATTACAGCACGTGCTTCAGGACCACCAGGACCAAGTGAGGCTTAGGCTTCCCTCCCAGCCTGAGCAAGCAAAGATAGCCTCCCCTCCTTGCTTTGGATCCCTGAGGAGGTCACATGACAGATTGGTGGCTCCCTTTCTAGTGTGGGACTGTCTCTCTTTCCTTTTCTTTCTTTTTTTTTTTTGCTTTTCAAGACAGGGTTTCTCTGTGTAACAGCCCTGGCTGTGCTGGAACTCACTCTGTAGACCAGGCTGGCCTTGAACTCCTGCCTCTGGCTCCTGAATGCTGGGATTAAAGGCATGAGCCACGTGGCCTGGCTAGTGTGGGCTTTCTGACCCATGTCTCTGAGGGATGCAGGGAAGGAGTCACCGCTGTGCACTCACCGGTCAGGAAATGGGGACGGGTCACCCAGTCTTCAGCGTACACGGCAAACTGGCTCAAGTACCTGCTCTGCATGTACCCGTTGCAGGCGCAGAACACGACTGCCCCAAGGAAGGTGTACATCGGTGTGGGCTTCCCTCCCCGGATCAGGACCGGGAATACCAGCGTCCTCAGGAAACACGAGCAAGAAAGAAACTTCAGAATCGTAGAGTCTGCCTCAGCGTTGCTGCTTTACCTGACTCGGGCTTTCTGGGTCCTTCTCATGCACAGATGCCATCCTTGGCTCACGTTCATATTGACTTACTCTGCGCTAAGATGCAGTTCTTAGATAAAGGACTAACTGTGCTTCGCCCATGCTCAGACAAACCCCGCTATCCTAAAAGTCACCTCCAATGCAATCTGACCCTCTGGCACTCATGTGCACACCTCACACACACACACAGACACACATACACACAATTTAAAGTAATAAAAATAAAATTTAAAAATCCCTGTTAGAATACAGTTTTCTGATGGTAGAAGGATGTCTTGGCTGGTAAAGCACTTGTCTTATGAACATAAGAATCTGAGTTTAATCCCCAGGATTAAAGGCTCAAAAAGAGGAAAGAAAATTAAGAAGATTAAAACACAGAAGACATGCAAAAACAGTCTGGCCAAGTCTTCTGGGCTAATACCAAGGATTTCTAAGGGATCAATGACGTTGGTGATGGGTAACCCCTGTGGCGGGATACCGGAATCACAGACAGCAGGCTTTCATTACTTTTGTCCATTCGGTCCCATGTTCAGGACCAGTCACAGACACTGGCTGGGGCTTTTTGAGTGCAAAGCCCTACTCTGTGTGTGTGCTCTTCTTGCCTGATGCCTCTGACATTTCTAATCTACCAGATTGGGAAGAGGATCACCCGTGGGCAGATCCAGTGCCATGGACTTGATCATCGCCTTTTGCTCTGAGCATGAGGAATGGGCTACACTTGCTACTAAGCTCTGGCACTGCAGTCTGGTAGCTTAGAAAGGCACCCATGCACGGCTTTGAACTTTGAGCAGACACAGCCACGTCCTGGATACGAGGAGCCCTCAAGCTCCTAATGAGTTAGTTCCGCAGGGCTTCTGGAAGCAGCATCTCTGCAGACGGTGATAAACTATGTTTGTGATTCATCTGAGGCAATGTTCTGCATCAATGTGCTGAACATACCACAGTTTAATGTCAATGTTATTGGAATCTGAAGTCATGTCAACTGCTTTATAGATTTTCCAAGGTGCCCAAATTCAACAGGAAATCTCCATTTTCTTGTAAATTTGCCATAGACATGATTTCCACACACAAGCTGTGGCTCTGCCAGTGTTTTGTGAGCCAGAATCTTCATGCTTTAAAATTTTCTTTGGGTACTCAGGAGTTGCCATCTAATATTTGAAGAAATTATTCTACAAGGTTATAATATTCTGAAATGTGCATATCAAGGAATGGACCAAACAGAATTACATGAGCTCTTCAAGTGTACCACTGAAATTGCCACCACTGTGCCTCTAACCACCTACTTCTGTCCTCAGCACCAGGGAAGATTTATATTCCCAAAGCTGGGGTGTGGCTTCCCTGTGGTGCAGTCACACAGGAGCCAGCCCAGACTGTTAGCACCATTCCTGGGCCTTGCCCATGCAACCTTGTTCTCTACGGCTCCCTCATTTGGCCTTTATCACCTGCAACACCCTGTACCCATAAGGGCTAGGGAGAGTTTGCCAGACTGGCCGCAATGGCTTGGTAGCAGCACTAAATGCTGTTTCCAACCTGGTTTTCTTCCAGGACTTGCCCATAGAGCTCGAATGACTGTTTAATAAATAAGATGCTTGGGTAGGATGGAAACTGCTCATCTCTTCTACTGGGAAGATTTAAATGTCACCAAACTACATGGCTATGTGTCTAGTGACATGTGTCTCTCCCTCCACCCTCCTCCCCACCAACACACACACAAGTATGCCTCAGCAGTTTTAAAAACAACACCTGGCAAAACACATGCTTTTGGAACAGTTCTCTATCAACCACAAAGAGACTGAGTCATGGCTTTACAGGAAGGTGGGCAGAACTGGGGATTCCTGAGTCAAGCAGAATGAGCAAGGCTCAGTGAGAAAAATACTGCATATTCCTTCTCCTGTGTGTGTTTGTACTGGGACAGGCCACAAAGCTACAATGCGGATATTGAGGGGGAAAGATATTAATGGGGGGCAAAGGGATGAACAGGTGGCAGAACGGATGAGATCTGAAAGCAGAAGGAGAGAAGCTGGGAAGAGGAAGGGGCCAAAGGTCAGAGTGGAAGGACAGGAGAGGGAAGTGGAGAAGGTGATGATCAACATGGAGTGAGTATTCATCTAACTGGCTGCTCATTATTTTGAATGCTAATTGTAAAAACTAATAAAGACAAATTGATGAATGAAGCCACTGATATCAGGACTCCAGTGCCACCAGTCCCCCAACTAGCAGCTCAAGGTCAACCCTGGCTGCTCAGGGCTCTCCTCCCTACAGGAGGGTCTGCTCAGCCTCTGCCACTCTAGAAGTGACTTGGTTCTGCACGGCTGCCTCCATTCTCTCACTTGCCTACAATTAATCATGGCATTTCAAATCCTAAGGCTTTGACCCAGAATGCTAAACAAAATTCTAGGAAGCACTGCCTTTGTTTCTAACCTCATGTTTTCAGAAGTTCTTCACGGGCATCAAGCCTGGCAGAGAATGTGCGCACACACAGGCCCATATGTACATCGAGGTGAAACAGTGCCTCTCACCATTTAACAAACCCTCAGGTGTGCCAGTACTGTGTGAGCCGCTCGGAGAGCAGACTATCATGAATGCCAGTCCTACATGGTAAAGCATCAGGAAGAAATAGCTCTTGTTATTAGTGGGAAATCTTGTACAGTGTAGGATTTTCCTTAAGAAATGCTGGTGTTCTAGCTCTGCCAAGACAGGGTAGGTAAGTCCTTCATAATTCCTGCTCTACAACCAATGTCTGTCAGAGAAATGGGGCCAAATGGCTGAAGATTGATGCTGTAATGTATGGAGAGAAAATGGGAACTGTCCAGGCAGCCACTGGTATGTCATTTTTTAGTTTTGGAAGCTGCAGGCCCTGCACTTCCTATATAATCAGATATATTCATCCCTCTCAGGTCTCTGAGGTGGTTGAAGAATAGATAGCTAGAGTCTCATAGTTAAATTTTGAGTTGTTTAGGAATCAAGAGGGTGTTCTGGATCTAAGAAGATATTTTTAAAATTATGAGGCAAGTTAGTATGAAAGCTGAGTTAGATATAGAACTTTAAACTCATGGAGATGGTTAGATAGTAAAATGTTAAAGTCAGGTGCCAAATACATATGGACTGGACATTGGGAATGTATGCTAAGCCATATAACTCTTATAATCGTGGCCTATTTATTTCTGTTGTTTTGTATTGTATTTATAGTTATAAGAAAAAGAACCATTATTTGGACTGAAAGGGAGAGCTGTTGT
>CAJQZJ010034290.1:50679-84161 GCA_907164525.1 Lophiomys imhausi | reverse complement strand
AAAAAAAAAAAGAAATGCTGGTGTTGAGATAGCCCTGCAGTAACAGGCAGGCTCAAAATACACTCAGTTTGTCAAACTCTATTAAAAAACAAAACAGATCAAGCCAAGTGTGGTGAAGCACACCTTTAATCCCAGCACTCTGGAGGCAGAGGCAGAGGTTTTCTGTGAGTTCCAGGCCAGCCTGCTGAACCTGTTGTACATATCAGTCCAGGTCAGTCAGGACCATGCAGCAATACCCTGTCTCTAACTGCCAAACACAAACAGCAATGAAAACACAGAGAAACACACTTGGAAGATAATGAGGGAGAAGGATCTGTTGCAGGCATGCCTATTAACAAGGACTTGCAAAAGGCTCTGTTGGAAGCACAGCGTGTACAACAGCCACCCTCACAAAACAAACAAATGAACAAAGTACTGGTTTCTATGAGTCTTCACAACGAGGCTGTGTTGGCTTGAACGACAAAACATCTCCCATGGTCCAGCAATTGAGAGTTTGGTCTTTGTTTGGGGTGACTTAGGAGACATAGCCTTGCTGGAGGAAGTGTCTCATGGGGGACAATTTCAAGAGCTTAGATGTGCCACTTTGAGTTCATTTTGTTTTCTGCTTTTGGTGTGAGACGTGAGCTCTCACCTGTTCTGCCACCATGCCTGGTGTGGACTCTTGTCTCTCCAGAACCATAAACCCCAGATAACACATCCTTCAAAAGTTTTCCTTGCTCACGGTGCTTTACCCCAGGGACAGAGAAGCAGCTAATACATGAGCAGTGTGCCTTGGGAAGACACCACCTTCATTCTTGGTCCTTTGAGTCAAGAATTGATGATTCAAAATATTTTCTGTGATTCTCTCCTCATTTACCTTTGCAAAGCCCACCTTAACCTCAACTCTCTTGTATGTGCAAAACCTGCAACAGTGCTGGTATTTTTCTTGCTATCCTCTGCTACTCCCAAAGGTGTGTGTTTTAGCCTTCGGAGAATCCCTCTCTGCTTGCTATTTATTCCCAAAAGTGGAAATAAGCGCATTAGTTTGTTTAGCTTCACTACCCATTGCTTAGGGTGGTGCTATTTTATTCAACCACCTTCCTGTCTGGGTCAAATCCCTGTTCGCAGAGCAATAATAATCTAACTTTGCCTGCCACAAGGACCATGGAAACCCAAAATTCTCCAAACAACACTTTAAGATGTCTCCCACCTGCACTGGCTAGTCTATTGGAAACTGAGAAATTCTGTTATTAAATTTCAAAGGCTTGTGTAGGATTTTTCCAACAGGCTTATCTAAAATGTAAACAACTTAGGGTTAATTCTTAAACTCACTAAGGCATTGAAAGAAGGTGAAATGGCAATTTTCTTGTACCCCCAGCACTCTGGAGTCTGAGACAGGAGGATCAAAAGTGTAAGGCCAGCCTGAGCTACACAGTGAGATCCTGTGACAAAGAAACCAAACAACAACAACAACAAAAATGCTGCCATGGGACCTGCTTTAACCCAGGTGGTTTGTTTTAGTTGATTACTTATTAAGAAAAATGAAAAGTCCAAAACTGAAACTTGTCCCATTTTTTTCAGAAATATAATTCGGGTTCAGTTGACATCACTGTTTTTTTGAGGCATGACGAATATCCTAAAATGACAGGCACACCCGCTGTGAAATGTGTTGCAGAGCAAAAGCCCTTACACAGCTCAACTACGGCTCACTTACAAGCCATGGCTCAACTAAACCAGCCCCCTTGGTACCACCAATGAAGTGGCTGGAGGCTAAGGGCACCTGACACTCTTGCAGAGGACCCTTCAGGTCTTCAGCGTCCACGAGGCAGTTCACAATCACCTGTCACTCATTTCGGAGGGTCTGACATCTTTTTCTGGCCTCCTTGGACACTGCACCCATGTGGGAGGTGCACAGACACACATGCAGGCAAAACACCCAAACACGGAACAATTTTATAAAGTTTTAACCCAACTCTCTCTTAGTCCACACGTGTGGGGAGATCTTGCTGATAAGGTTGAAGTCTGGCATTAATGGGAAGCCCCTGAGTTTGGTGCCAAATGATGTCAGCAGGGTGTCCCCTCTCTACCTGGAGGCCACTGTACTGCTGGATTCTACACCCTCCATCTGAGGAATGCCACATAGCCCTCACAGGTCCAACCCTTTCTCCCTCTCTGCCTGCTGAACCATGGTGGTGAGTTGTCAGCTGTAACCGAAGCATCCTCCAAGTTCACCAGAGCCAAGTTGGGCTCCCACCACCACTTGGCTTGGTTCAGAAGCCCTGAGCTCCCTGCTGCTGCCTGGCCTGGCAGCTTAGCTAAAAGAGATGTGACCTTATGATGCGTGGTAGAGAGGGTCTCTCTCTCTCTCTCTCTCTCTCTCTCTCTCTCTCTCTCTCTCTCTCTCTCCCCTGCAGTCCTATCCGGGAGCTGTAACACTTTGCAGTAGAGAAAGTCCGTTCTCTTACTGCTCTGGCCAGACCAGATATCCTGTGACACAGACCTCATTCTGGAAACTGACTGAGCTTACCTTCTTGCAGTGAAGCATGCACTTACGCCTTGGCAACTGACTAGGCCTGAGCTCCCTGGGTGACACAGGACGACACACATGTTTTAAGCATGTGATGAATGACCTGTTTTGACGTTTGTTGGCAAAAAGAGAGAGATGTCCTTAGGATGGTCAGCATCCTTTCCCCTGGTAGGTTGGACTGGGAGAGCTAGAAGTATTCCTGTTAGGGGTTTAAGACCACAAGCATGAGCATTTCATAAAAGCAAATGTACACCTGAGAGTACAAGGCTGTGTCTACACTCATGGTCTTTCCTTTTTTCTTTTAAAGAAAACATTTCAGAAGCATGTATTTATAAAAGCTGAAAAACAAACAATCATTAGAATCCCAGAACAAACATGCCTTTAATCCAGCACTTGGAAGGCAGAGGCAGCCTGATCTCTGAGTTCAAGGCCAGCCTGGTCTACAGAGCAAGTTTCAGGACAGGACAGCTAGGGACACACAGAGAAACCCTGTCTCAGGAGGAAAAAAAAAAAAAAAAAGAATCCTGACCAGATTGCTTAACTGCTGCCCTCTCTCTGTCTACCCTCATAGTTGATTCTGGGCTCCTCACTTGCTACACAGAGAGACTGACATGTAACCTAAGGTCTCCTGTTGTGTCTGGATTCCAGGGAAATGAGTTCCCAAGGAAGTATACAGACTTCAGGCTGCTGGCTCTGAGGCCTCAGGTAGCTAAGATGCATGCATCTCCCTCCACCTGTACAGTAGGACACTTACGCCAGATGTGCGCCCTCCTCCCCCACTCACATTCTCAGAATCCCACTTTTCTTCCTCTTAACTTTCTCTCAGTCCTCTGCCACCAGGGAATCAGGGACAATCTGGCTGCCGACTTATTCCATCAAATCTCCTCTTCCCCTGAGATCTATAAGGAGGGACTCCCACTCCACCTTGTGCATCTGAACTCCCTTGGAGCTTCCAACATTTTACTATCTGCTTGTCTGTGTATTCATGGCATTGATACCATTTTAAATAAACTTCCTACCCAAAAGGACAGTCCTCCTCAGGGCCTCCCTTGCTCCCAGGGCCAGAGACCTTACTAATATGCCCAATTTTACAAATAATGTTTTCTTTTAAGGGGACTGTCCAGTAGTACAGCATTGCATGTTCTTTGCTTTCTTGAGACAGGGTTCCACTATGTGGATTCTCTTGCTTTGGCCTCTGAGTGCTGAGATTATAGGTGTGCATGACCATACTTCTGAGGTTTTAGAGAGAAAAGTAACTTCAAAAGATGACTGCTTGTCTGATATCTCATTTTCCACAAGTGATCTAAGGATAACACTTAGTGAGGTTAGATAATTGTATATCGGGTTTTGGTGATTTATATGGCCCCCATAGACTCATGTGTTTGAATGCTTGGCCCATGGAGAGTGGCACTATTAGGAGGTTTGCCCTTGTTGGAGTAGATGTGGCCTTACAGGAGGAAGTGTGTCACTGTGGGGGCAGGCTTTGAGGTCTCCTATGTTCAAGCTACACCCAATATGGAACACAGTCTCCTGCTGCTAGCTGCAGATCAAGATGTAGAACCGTTAGCTTTTCCAGCACCATATCTGCTTGCAGGCTGCCATGCTTCCAGCCATGATGATAATGGACTAAACTTCTGAAACTGTAAGCCAGTTCCAATTAAATGTTTTCCTTTATAACAGTTGCCCATGGTGTCTCTTCACAGCAATAAAATCCTAACTAAGACAAGAATATTTATAAATGAACTTTCCAGCTGTGTGGTGGTGGTGCAGCCTCTAATCCCAGCATTCGGGAGACAGAAGCGGTCAGATCTCTGAGTTTAAGGCCAACCTGGTCTACAAAGCGAGTACCAGGGAATCCAGGGTTACACAGAGAAACCCTGTCTCAAGAAACTAAAAATAAATAAATAAGTAGACAAACAAACAAATAAATAAGTACACTTCTCAAATAAGTTGAAAAAAATTTTAGGATCTCTGGTTTCAAATTCAGAACTCTAGGATTAAAAGAGTGTGCCATCACACCCATATAAATTGAAAATTTAAAGTTACGTTAAATACATAATACTCAGATGTAAAGTCTGAGTGAGACTGACTTCTTTTCGGCTCCATTTTCATTCTTATCTTCATTCTCTCTCTTCTTCTCCCTCCCCTGGGGATCAAATTCAATTATTTAGGCATGTAAAGGTCTGAGAATTTGAGTGATTTCTAAGCTAAGTAAGAATTCTGAAATATAATGTAAATTTAGGTCCTTTCAGCTTGCTAACTTCCATGCAAATAAGTATTTATTATGTAGCAACATGCATGACCACTTTAAACAACTCAACTATGATCAATATGCATTTACAGCAAACATTGGTCTATGATAAAATTTCAACATTGGTGACTTTTGCTTCACAAGCTTGTCTCATTAAACATCATATATACAGGGCACAAGATAAATCTAAGTGAATTTTTTTTTTTTTTTTTTTTTTTAGGTTTTTCAAGACAGAGTTTCTCTGTGTAACAGCCCTGGCTGTCCTAGAATTCACTTTGTAATCCAGGCTGGCCTTGACTTTACAGAGATCTACCTGCCTCTGCCTCGAGTGCTGGGATTAAAGGCATGCACCACCACAACCAGCCATTACAGACAGTTTTGAACTGCCATGTGGGTGCTGGGATTTGAACCCCCATCCTTTGGAAGAACAGCCAGTGCTCTTAACTGCTGAGCCATCTCTCCAGTCCTTTCTTTCTTTTCTTTTGTTTTGGTTAGGAAAACCAGATGAATGGTATAAGACATGTACTTGAGGTAAGAAGTAGACTACTTTTGTCTACATTGGAGGGTTTAAAAAATAAGATTATTTGCATGATACAAAGGTAAAGAGGGAAATGCAAGCAAGATGGAAAGGAACCAGCAAATAGAAGAGACAACCTTGAAGGGGACAATAGTTATGACGGTGTATTTTGGTTAAGAAAAGTTAAACAGGCCAGGCGTGATGGCGCACACCTTTAATCCCAGCACTCTGGAGGCAGAGGCAGGCAGATCTCTGTGAGTTCAAGGCCAGCCTGGTCTACAAAGTGAGTCTAGGACAGTAAAGGATACACAGAGAAACCCTGTCTCAAAAAACCTAAAAAAACGGGCAGTGGTGGCGCACGCCTTTAATCCCAGCACTTGGGAGGCAGAGGCAGGAGGATCTTTGCGAGTTCGAGGCCAGCCTGGTCTACAAAGTGAGTCCAGGACAGCCAGGGCTACACAGAGAACCCTGTCTCGAAAAACCAAAAAAAAAAAAAAAGAAAGAAAGAAAAAGAAAAGTTAAACAGAGCAATGGGACATCTTTGTATGAGAAAGAATTCTGTGTGGTAGCATGACTTTTTATTGTCTGAATTGTCTGGATTGCCCCAAAATGAGAAGAAAGAAATAGAGTAAAACTAAAGATGAAGCAGGTGGCAAAGGGGCTGAGCAGGTGGCAGGGTTGTGAAGAATGAATGTTATGAAAACAATCTGCACTGGACACGTGTGTAGGAAACATGTATTCTCGCTGCAAGATCATGTCAGTGCTGGCTCGAATGTTACATGTTGCACCTGCATAAGTCTCTGGGGGAACTGAGACCCCATTCCATGAATTGAGAGGTCAGGTTTGATGGTTACAACAGGTCTCAGCTCATTCCCATTCGTCACTTGACTTACTCATTTGCTTATATATCTCTGAGGCTTGCTTGATTCCAGGTACAACCTGTACTTGCCACTGCTCCTCATTTTGAACTCTGTACCCACAGCATGACAAGTGTTTGCAAATGCATGAATTCTAGCAAGATCATGTAAGAACTAGCTCTTTGGAATGACAGTATCCACAAAACAGTAAAAAGCCTCACAGTGGGCTAGTGAAAACTGCTCCTTCTAAGCCTCCTTGTTCACAAGTTCATATATGGGCACTTGTGAACACTGATCTGCAGTTACCAACCACTTGCTCATAGAACTAGATCAGACTAAATAAAGCCCGACACTTCGGAGGAAGTCTTCTAAACGGGAAAAGGTGACAACTGTTCAAATAAGAATCACTCTGTATCCTCCTTTCTCTCCTATATAGGAGTGAACAGACTTGAGAAAAATGGGACATAGACATAGTATAGGAAAGATCAAGAAAAAAGGACAGATTATTGAATATAGCCTTATACCTTTGTATACTGATACAAAATTAATATTATATTTGGCTAAATTGGTATTGATCATTGTATATTAATGCAAAATTAAGATTGTATAGGGCTACATCGGTATTGATCTTTGTATATTGATACAAAATTAAGATTATATTTGGCCACAATGGTATTGACCCTTGTATATTAATGTAAAATTAAGATTGTATTGGGCTACATCGGTATTGATCTTTGTATATTGATACAAAATTAAGATTATATTTGGCCACATTGGTATTGATCTTTGTATACTGATACAAAATTAAGGGTAACGCTTCTTAAAGGTATTGTTCGTAGTAATACTTAAAAATGAAATGTCAAGTTTTGACCTCTCGCTACCAACCGACATAATCTGTTTAGGATAATTAAGAAACGGAAACTAATAGTCATGAAAACGTGTCATTTTGTTAGTTACTATGACAGTCTATCACAGTTATTTTCTAAGCTAATCAGAAATCAAGTTGCTAAGAATCAAGCAATATTTGCTTATCTAAATATAAGAGATAGATAGGGCATCTTCAAAAACCTCAAGAGATCTGCAGAATATGGCATTCAAAGATGTTTTCTTAACTTAAGATTTTTTGATATCGAGACATGTCAGCTCCTGACAGCACCCCCTATATTACTCCAAGTAGAAGATGAGCATCGAAGAATCTCCAGTGGGAGATGATTGAATTTGTGGTAAGCCATTCTCTTGGCAAGAAAAACCACTTGCTTTAACTGTAGACAGACTTCTGTCCAAAAAGGACAAAACTTGGAAGCAGATAAGTCGACAGCCTAGCTCTGCCAAGACAGGGTAGGTAAGTCCTTCATAATTCCTGCTCTACAACCAATGTCTGTGAGAAATGGGGCCAAATGGCTGAAGATTGATGCTGTAATGTATGGAGAGAAAATGGGAACTGTCCAGGCAGCCACTGGTATGTCATTTTTTAGTTTTGGAAGCTGCAGGCCCTGCACTTCCTATACAATCAGATATATTTATCCCTCTCAGGTCTCTGAGGTGGTTGAAGAATAGATAACTAGAGTCTCATAGTTAAATTTTGAGTTGTTTAGGAATCAAGAGGGTGTTCTGGATCTAAGAGGATATTTTTAAAATTATGAGGCAAGTTAGTATGAAAGCTGAGTTAGATATAGAACTTTAAACTCATGGAGATGGTTAGATAGTAGAATGTTAAAGTCAGGTGCCAAATACATATGGACTGGACATTGGGAATGTATGCTAAGCCATATAACTCTTATACTTGTGGCCTATTTATTTCTGTTGTTTTGTATTGTATTTATAGTTATAAGAAAAAGAACCATTTTTTGGACTGAAAGGGAAAGCTGTTGGGGGGAAAAATAAATACCTTAAACTAAAAAAAAAAAAAAAAGAAAGGAAGAGGAGGGGGGGGTTGAGGGGGAGGAGGGTGGAAGGGTGGGACTGGAGGGGGGAGTAGGGAGGGGATTGTGATTGAGATGTAACTTGAAGAAATAAAAAATAAATTATTAAAAAAAAGAATCACTTTGGCTAAGTACTAATGACAGAAAAGAGCCAAGAAGTAACCAGAGAGGGGCTTGTACACATGGGTTCCTTGACAAGACATCTATTACAAAAGACTGCCAACACTACAACCTTGGGCAATGGTCACCACAACCTTACACCAAAAATAACTTCTGCAAGGATGTCTGCTTGACCATAGACTGTTAATCCCTCCTCCCCTTTATAACTCTTTAAGCCAAGTATAAGTTTCAAAATACTGTATGTAATCCTTGGGCTGCTTTTGGTAATCTTTTTGGCTCTATAAACTAATATGGAATATAAATTCTCATTCTGATGGTCTGTAAGTCTTTTTCCCCCATTCTTGGTGCTAGGTACTGAGAGCCTTCCAGAGCCTTCACTGCATATTTTAAGCAAACATTCTGCCACAGAACTGTCTTTTCAATCCATAAGGCAATCTCCAGGACTTGTTATTTGGATTGGCATACCTCTAGCAATTTTCTTCCCAGAACCTGCTTTTATCTGTGGGAGATACACAGAAATATTTTGGTGTTCTTATGGAGGTTCTTCCATGAACAGGAGTTCAGTGGATATGCAAACAGCAGTAACTCCCCATCCCTTCATAAAAATAGATCAAGAAATTTGTTAACAGCTCTGTTTGGTAGAATATATCTTTGTAGTTTTATTTGTATGTGTGTGATGTGCATGCATGTGGGGGCGCATAAATGTGTGGGTGTGAGTGCATGCATGCATGCCATAGAGCATGTATGGAGGTCAGAAGACAACCTCAGCTGATGCTCTTTGCCTTCTGCATTCTTGCTCACTGCTCTTTATAACATTTTAGTTAGAGTCAAGCCTGAGGCTTGACTCTTATCTCTGCCTTCCATTCCCCCACAGGGACACTGGTATTACGGAAGATTGTATGGGATGAAAATTCAGGTCCTCAGGCTTGCATGGCTACCCAATGAGCCATCTCCTCAGCTTCTGGAACACTCTATCAACAGTCTGCGGAACACAGAATTTAGTCTTCACTGTACATTGATTGTGCCCCACATAACATGCCTACACTGGTGAGATACACACTATCCTGGGTTGCTGAGAGGGGCTGGAATACAAAGCAACACCTGTACCATACTGAATGCCAGGGACTTGTGGGCTTTGGAGCTGAGAAGCCATTCTTCCTCCTCACTGGAATATAAGAAAGAAGAGATTACTAATCCAACACTGCATTCTCCCATCCTCTCTAGGAAATGGGTATTTTAGGGTGGGTCTGCAAAATCAGAGAGGACGAGGAGCTCCCAAGTCCCAAACATTACAGTATTCAGCTTCCTTAGCACACAGAGGCATCCTTTTTGTTGTGCAGTCTTCAGAATCTAGATGAAAACACTCAAATTGTTTTATAAATCTTGGGTCAGATAGGGATAAGAACTAGAGACAGTCCAGTCCAGTTTATTAGAAAACCCGAAAACTTGAGGCAATCACTGAAACATTTTTCACATAATTTCTCCCTGGAAAGATTCATAAACAAACTTGTTTGTGCCTCTAAGGCCAGTCCCTCTCATACAAAGAAGGCACAATTGCTCAAGTCCACATTCGGGGTCCAGAGCAGTTCTGAGAGAGTAGGTTGTTAGCAAGCTGAAGCTGGGTCATCTGGTTATGGGAGAGGTTGAACCAGGGATAAGGACTCCCCAAGCGGGAAACAGTAGAAATGTAGTAACACCATCCTGTTAGGGTGCAACGGTGATACTCCTTAGGGTGGAGTATGCAGACTGCCAGAGAAGACATCCAGACCACTGTGCAACTAACCCTGACCAGACACAGACTTTCACCACTTCCGTGCAGTTCTTTCTACCTTCCTTTCTATGCAATCTTATGTATTTCGGAATTAAATCTCTGAGCCACCGGTCCTCGGGAGACACCTGGTGTGGGGAGGAGCGAGGGCAGGCGGGAAGACCATTACCTTTGCACGTAGTGGATCAGAAACATGGCCAGCAGGACCCGGTTGGGCAAGCTGCCCAGTCGCGCGGCTGCAGGACGGACGAACTCATACAGCGGCCAGGCCATCGAGGGCAGCTCCTGGAGCAACCAGGCAGGTCGCGCGGGCAACTGGCGACCGTGACTCTGCAGCGAGTAGCGACCGTAGGGAGAGCCCATCAACCCTAGCATCACGAAGAGCACGAAGGCCATGAAACCCTCCAGGTAGGCCAGCGCGTCCAGCAGGCTCGACTCATCCAACTCCATAGCTGAGGTCGGGCAGCGTGCTCCATACCGCGGCGTCTAAGTGGGGCCACATATAAGCCCAGGAGGAGGGCGCAGAGCGGCCCACTTGGGTCAGCGCTCCTGCAGTGCGTACCTGCCCAGGGGAGGAGCGAGCCACCTGCTCGGGCGGGGAAAGGACTTTTACAAGGCAGCACCACCCGACAACACCATCCCGACGAGCACCCAGCGCAGAGCAAGATCGCGCAAAGCCCCGCCCACGCAGCGGAGTCCCGCTCCTTTCCGAGCTTGGAGAGCGACACATTGGCCCAGAGCTCCTTTGCCACGGGAGGAGTGCAGCCCGGATCTCCACCCCCTCGGTGCCACAGAGGAGCCTCAGAGCCTTGCAACACCCCCAGAGTCCTGCTTACGCATCTAAGACCCCTCCCCTCCGCTCTACACCTGAATCCCGCTCCGCCCCTCTCTGCAACGTGAGCCACGCCCCTCCACGGTCTAACCTCCTGGACCGCGACCGGTCTGGTAACACTCCACGCCTCCTTGCGCACGCGCCATGATCAGGTCGTCCACGCACGTGCCTGAACTTCAGCGTAAGACGGGGTGATTCACGCTCAGTGGTGTTTGGGGTTGCTGTGAGGAATCACGTTCCCTGTACACGTACCGTCCTTTCCTCGCGTCAGTTTTCGGCAAGGGCATGTTTTGTCTCATTAGGCATATTTCTTGACCGCCCCTGTTTAGGATTTAGCCTCGGGGGCCTCGGGGGCCTCGGGATGCAGCCGGAAGTACGGCGTGCGTACTGTGTGGTGGGTAGCTGTCTGCGCTCCGCGTGTGCATCTGCGTGGGCCATGGGGCGACGGGCACGAGGTCGGCGGTGCCAGCAGCAGCCGCAGCCCGAGGGCGCGGAAGACGGCACCGAGGGCGGCAGAAAGCGCGACCAGGCGGTAGGTGTGGGGCGCGGCCGGTGGGCTCGTGCATGGGGGACTTGCTCGTGGGCCTCCAGGTCTGCAGGGGTCGAGGCTTGCTCACCTGTAGCTTTCCTGTCAGGGCTGGGAAGGTGGATATCCCGAGATCATAAAGGAGAACAAGCTCTTCGAGCATTACTATCAGGAACTCAAGATCGTGCCCGAGGGAGAATGGGACCAATTCATGGGCTCACTCCGCGAGCCCCTCCCAGCCACGCTGAGAATCACTGGTTACAAAAGGTAAGTCTGCCTTGGTGAAGTGTGGACTTGAAGGCCCTGGAGAGGGAGATACAGTGTCGGGGAGCAGCCTGGGTTTCGTGGGCACAGCAGGTGGGAGATGAGAATATGAATGGAAAACGCAGCCCGCGAAAGACTTGGTTCCTGGGGATGCCTCAACGGATGGGTCCATCAGAGCAACACGGAAAGTTTGAGACATGTAATTTTCCTCTCTCCCCCTCCCCGCCCATCAGTGTACATCACCCCCAAGGATAGATGCAAAGAAAGATGAAGCTGGGCAGACTTGCAGTGTTGGCGTCTACCCTATTTTTAAGGTGTTTCCAACCCCTGGTCCAACACAACACAGTATCCTGGAGAGGTTTTGGTTTTAGGAAATTGATTTTGTTGCTTTCCAAATTGAACTCTTAGATGTTAATGATGCCACAATGTTAAAAGACTGCACACCCATCGGTGATAAGGAGTTTCTCCTCAGAGTTGGTATTAGTCTTAAAATACTCAGTCTTAAAATTGCTGCAATTTATCAGCTCACCTTTTTACATCATTGTGAAACTTGCTTGTTTTTTCATAGCCATGCAAAAGAGATTCTCCATTGCTTGAAGAACAAGTATTTTAAGGAGTTGGAGGACCTCGAGGTAGATGGACAGAAAGTTGAAGTTCCACAGCCCCTAAGCTGGTAGGTGCAAAATGTTTCCTTGTATTGGCTGTTTCTTAGTCGACGCCTCTCCCGCAGCACACAGCATGTATTTCTCATCTCTGCAGTTGCTGTTGGCATAAGAGCCTGTATCTACTTTTCAGACATCTTTTGTTTTTTGAGACAGGGTTTCTCTGTGCGTGCAGCTCTGGCTGTCCTGGAACTCACTCTGTAGACCAGGTTGGCCTCAAACCCAGAGATCCATCTCCCTCTGCCTCCCAAGTGGTGGGATAAAGCTGTGCACCAGCACTACCTGGCTCCCTTCAAGCATCTTAGTGGGGTTTGTTTGTTTGTTTTGGTCTAGTGCTTTTATCAGCATCAGACTGGTGTGCATGTTCATAAATGACTTGTAGCTCATGTGTCCCACGCTGAGTTCAGATTATTGGTTTTGGTTCCAGCCTCCTCCTGTTTGTTGTCTCTGATTGGCTTCTCTCACAATCTCAAGTCTCCCTCATCAGAGTTTGAGAGTAGATATATCTCCCTTCAGAAACAGAGAGTAAACTCTGCTCAACAAAGCCTCGTGACGGGCTGCTGTGGTACAAGTGTTTTCCAGCATAGTCTGCCTGTAGGCTCAGGTTCAGTCTTCTGCATCCTGCAGCCAGGGACTCTGCTCCCATGAGACCCCTTTCATTACCTGTGATCCCCTGCGCCTAAGGCACAGAAGACCTTTTTGCATACCTGAAGTGCTCCTTACCTCAGTGAGCCCTCAGAAGTTTTTAATGATGGTTCCATATTTCAGACTTTGAGGTAGAGGTTTCACAAAAGAAAAGTATTTTAAGTCGTTGGTATTTAAGAGTGAATTTAGTAAGTCTTTTCTGATAACTTTGTAGGTTTTGACTTTTTTATGCTTTTTAATTTTGAAATAGGGTCTTACTATGTAGCTCTGACTGGTCTGGAAGTTGATATGTAAACCAGGCTGGCCTCAGATTCACGGAGCCTGAATGCCCCTGCTTCCCTTCTGCTGGGATTAAAGGCCTGTGCCGCCATGTCTGGCGTTCTGACTATTTATGTGTTGACGTTGTCATCTTTTATTTTTTATAATCTTTTGTGGTCATAACCCAAGGTTAGGGATTTGTTAATCATGGAATATAGTTCGAGTTTTCTCACTGGCCATTTGAATTTTTGGTATCCTTCACATAGTTAGGCCCAACATGTTCATTTAAATGAGTACTGGATGTCAGACACTGAAACAGTGCAGCAGATTTCCCAAGTACAACACTAGGAGCTAGAATTGGGGGCATCCGTGCCACTGCCTCTAGTGAAGCAGAATGAATATCTGAGTTGTTTTTAACTGCCAGACAAATCAAACATAGCTTCAAAATCCTGTGTGAGTGGGGGATGCTGTGTGTAACATCCACAGTTGATTTAGTAGGCAGTCCTTATCACATGTATCTTAAACACTGCTGTGGAGTAGGGTCTTAAGGTGCTAAGAGCTGTTCCTCAGCATCACTCTCAAATTTCAAATTCATCATTTGTGTCTCTTTTCCAGTCAGCCTGATCTCATTAGCCCATTTGTTACCATGGCTACAGATTGGTACGTAGAACTTTTGTGAGCTGTATTGTTACAGGAGTTCATTGTCATGCTTCAGGTGTGACAATCACTGACACACAGGTTGATCATTGCCTGACCTTCTTAGATGGACGCTGGCTTAACTATGCTTGTTGAGTAAGGTGCTGTGATTCACATCAGAGCCCTCATTCCTGCTGTTGTGGACACGTGAATAGGGAGAGGCCAGGTGTAGATAACACCTGTCCTAATCTGCGTCACTTTATAAAGAAACAATGTCCTCATAGAGTGACACGGATGGCATGAGAGAGGTTTCATTCTTCTGTCTGTATAGCTAACACTAGACTTAGTTACAAATGAGTGCCTCTTGGTTTCCAAGAATGTAGGGTTGGGTTTTGTATTTAAGCTCTTTTGTTGTCTTATAGGACTACTTCATATAGAAATAGAAAATAGATTAACAAAATCATGATCAGGAATTTGTCAAACATTTAAATGTCTGCTACACATGCCTCGTTGTGTGAAAACAGTGAATATCTTACTTTTGTCTCATTTAGGTACCCTGAAGAACTTGCCTGGCACACAAATTTAAGTCGAAAAATCCTGAGAAAGTCCCCATTGTTGGCGAAGTTTCATCAGTTCCTGGTTAGCGAGACTGAGTCTGTAAGTGGTTCTGTGGTTGCGCTGGGGCCTGAAGAGACTGAACCCTGCTCATAACATGTGCCCTGTGTCCACATCTGAAGAGGCAGAGGGGCACAGTCAGGGCACCTAGCTCCACTTTCTCATTATCGACTACTCCAGGCTTCTTTGGGTCATGTAGTCATGAACACAGTAAGTTCACCTGCCAGCGTTGTCAGGTTATCTTACTACCTCCTCTTGATGGATTGGTATGGCTGTAATTTGGATGAGTGTAGGACTAGACTGTCACTCATGGTACTTGTGTGCACTCCACTCCTTTTTCTTCTTAGCTGTGCATTTGTTTGCCTATCATATATGTGAAGTATAAGATTTTTAAGGCTACTTAGTGGAGTATGGGAGTTGTCTACTTAACTTGTAATGGTACTTTATCCTATTGTACCTCGCCATGTGTTTTTTGTATATTGAACACATGAAAACAAATGCATGTAGCCAAGTGTAGGTGTTGTCCTTTTGGATTGGTTTGAGCAACTTCAATCCCTGGTCTGTAGCCTAGAGGCATCCCCAGTACAGAGACTGTTCTTTCATGTGGTAGATAAGTGTATGCCCTGTAGCTAGCTAGATAGGTGTACACCTTGTCCCTTTTCTTTCTTTTGGAGTCTTCAATTTTACATTTAACTCAGGGGTTTCCCCTCCTTTTTTTTTGTCCACCTCATCTGATCAAGTGAACTCTTTCCTGTCACTAGATAAAGTGGGCTTCTTGTTCACCAAGCTTTAGAAATGCTGTGCTCTGTTTCTTCTTTCCTGGTGCCATTCCATTTGAAAGTTATTTATCTGGCTCAGTTCCAATTTCTAGCTGTTTTCTACCACTGTGGCTTTCTGCACTGTTCTCTGCCCAGCCCCTCATCTAGGTTGGTGGTAGAGAAAAAGGTTAGCAAACCACTAGAGAGTGTCCGGTCTGTGGTTTGAATAGAGCAGATGCTGTGTGTGGACCTCAGCAGCCAAGCTAGGTGAGAGAGACCCAGGCTGTCACTCGTGAGGCAGGGTGGTTGTTTAGAGGAAGGCTTCTGGGTTTTAACAGGGGTTAGGAGGGGAGAGCTGTGCAGCTGAGCAGAGCTGGCTTTGTAACTTCTGCGGTGTGCCTAGGTGAGCGAATCAAAGTTTAGATAGGTGCCCAGAGTCACTACTGACCAGAAACTCAAGAGAGCAGGTGACGGTAAAAAGTCAGAATGTCAGTTGTGACTGTCATGTGCCTCACATCATGTGTCTAATGCTTGGCCAGTGTTTTCAGGTGCTGGAAAGCAAGTGGCCTGTGGGTATTCCCTGCTATTTGGTAGGGTTGCAGATGAGGCTCCTTGTTTGCAACTGAATGTGTCTCGTCTGCCCTTGTGAAAACATGAGGGTGGTGATAGTTGCCCAAAGGATGCAGATAGAATCAGTAGCTGATGTCTTGTCTCTGCAAGGAGTTGCATGGATCCAGGAAGTGGACATGCAGGGTTCCCGATATAGCAGATCCAGGAAACAGAAGGATGTGGGAAGAAGGATTCTTGCCTGATGGTCACTTTCTTTCCTGCACTGAATTGTATGTCGATAGCAGACTGCCCTTGAGGACACTCACCCAACCCCTATGCTTAAGAGGACTGAGACTGTGCTACTAATCTCCAGAATCATACCTGACATCCTAACCTTAACTATCTTCATACAGCAAGCAACTATCCATTAATATATAAATCTCTTCTCACTGAGTATTTTGTGATAGTAGAGATTTTCCTATTCCTTGTAAGGTTAAATAACCTTTCCCATTGCTCTCGATACAGCCTTATTTGAAATGCTGTTTTATTGTTGTTGGCTTTTTTCTCCCCAAGGGAAACATCAGCCGCCAGGAGGCTGTCAGCATGATCCCCCCACTGCTGCTCAACGTCGAGCCACATCATAAGGTATTGTACCAGGTAGACGATGGCCAGTGGGTAGGCAGTGGCAATGAGTGTCCTCTCTGCTGATGGCAGTGAGTGTCCTCTCTGCTGAAGCCTTTTAGCGCTATTAGCCTTCCGGACGGGCAGTGGGTAGGCACTGGCAGTGAGTATCCTCTCTGCTGAAGCCTTTCAGCGGTATCAGCCTTCCCCCTACTTCTGTTTGATAATTTAAAAATTTTGTTCTTGTAGTCTTGTCGTATATCTTACAATTCATATAGTTAGTCACACATGACTTTGTTCACTCTTAAAGTTTTTGATTGTTTTAACTTAACAAATTAATTATACAGATTATCTTGAGTGATCTTTTTGTCTAAATCACATTGACTCCATGGAGCTCATTAGTGCCAAGCACTGCTCATTGTTTATAAGTAAACTGGTGGCTTTCTTTGACCACACAACACTCGGGAACAGATGCCCTCACTGCAGTTTTCAGATGAGGAAAAGGAAGAAGTGAGGTGAGTGAGCCCACACTGCAGAGCTAACGTTAGTGTCACGCTCAGAGGACTCCTGCTCTTCATCTCTGACTCCAGCTACCAGTGCCATTCTGTTCTTATCCTGTGCAGACCATGCCTCTGTCATTGCGTGACTTCTTGTGTTAGGAGCAGAGAACATTCTGTCCGTCGTGTAGAACTGTAGTTTAGGTCTTGGAATGCAAGTCAGCATATTAGGATGACTTGCAAGATGGATTCAGATCGAATGGAGAGTATGATAGCTTTAAGAAAGTGACATGTTCTTGTTTGTTTTTATAGATCTTAGACATGTGTGCAGCCCCTGGATCGAAGACCACACAGTTGATTGAAATGTTGCATGCAGACATGAGTGTCCCCTTCCCAGGTAATCACTGTGGGACTGGGAAGCCTCTTTGGTGGGTTGTGGGTGAGGAAAAGTCCTCCCATTTCCTGCTTCCTGGGGAATGAGGAAGTCTCCTGTGACTGTGGACTGGAGGCCGCACTCTGTGATGTGGTTTGAAGCCAGCAGGGTCAGACTCTGAGGCCCTTTCTGTTAGACTCCTATGTGCTGTCTGTAGTAGGAAATGAGCCTGCGCATAGTAGTACACAGGCTTCTTTCTGGACTTGGGTAGTAACACCGCTGCTTTGTTCAGTTTCTGCCTTAGGTGAGAAACAGGGCATGTTCTTCTTGGTTGTTCTGTTAGCCCCCTCCATTCAGATCCCTTCACTTCTCGGCAGTGGGTTGTGGCAGCATTCGACACCATATTTGAAGTGGGGTGTGCTGCACAGTGCTGTGGGGAGGCTGCAGAATGCTCCTGAGCTGGCAGCCATTTCTGCAGTTTGCCTGTCTCTGCTGAAAGCAGGGGAGCAGTGGTTCTAGTGTTGACCAGGTCAGCTTTGCTCTGTCCTGTTTGCTGGCTAAGAACAGCTAGCTGCTCTAGTTCTGTTTTAGTTGCAAACTTACAAAACAATAGGGGGCGTTTTTTGACCCATTTGGTTGTCATTTTTTTTAAGCCCTCATTTTATTGGTAGATAATGAATTTCCCAAAAATATGTATATTATCTGTTTTTAATTATTTCCATGTTTTCAGTAAAGAGCCTTGCTTAGCTGCCAGGAACAGTTTCCTCTCTATTCCTGCTGTCTTGCAGGTCTTGGTGTTGCAGAGAAGAGTCTTGGCTTTAAATGTTGTTAAGCATGTGTTATCTCTTGCTGGAGTGTGGGAGGGATCAGAAATGACCAGGAGCATCACTTGGGAAATTTCCCAGGGTGGTTCAGAGCACGGGACACCAAGTCTCATGTCCCAGAACCAGTTGATGAGCTCAGGTGACAAGACCCTGCTGCCGGGCTGATTTTCATTCTCGAACAGAGCCCTGGCACATGGCAGGGCCTTAAACTCTGTCAGGTTTTGTGTGCCTTCCTTTCCACACCTCCCCCGTAATTAGTAATAACCTTAGAAAAGTCATTAGCACACTAATTGTAAAGAGCTGCTAACAAGTGCATGTTGAGGCTTGAGAGTTTTGGTGCCTATGAAATCTACAGGTCAACAGTTGGCTCCTTTTCCCTTTTCTAGAAAGCCCTGTTTCATGGAGCTTTCCTCCTCACCTGCCGACCCAGGGGTTCTGGTTGTGTGTTTCAGGGAATGATTCTCCTTCTGCTGCATCTCTCCTGACTACAGTTTTATGTTCCCAGAGGGGTTTGTTATCGCCAATGACGTGGACAACAAGCGTTGCTATCTGCTCGTCCATCAGGCCAAAAGGCTGAGCAGCCCCTGCATCATGGTGGTAAACCATGACGCGTCCAGCATACCTAGACTCACAGTAGATGTGGACGGACGGAAAGAGATTCTCTTCTATGATCGGATTTTATGTGATGTCCCTTGCAGGTATTTATATTATTAAAAGGCCAGAAAGCCCCAAATCTGTCAGGGAATCCAATCCCATGTAGATTAGATTAAGTGAAATAGCACACGAACACAATGCTCTACATGGTTATTGTATTCGGGGTATGGAGAGGCATGTTAGCTTGAACAGAAAGATAGACTTGAAGTGGTTGTGAAACATTTCAGCATGGTGCTAGGAATAGAACAGAATGATAAGCAGCTCCCAAAGAAATGGACCATCCTTGACAAATGTAGAAGAATCCACACGCACGCACGCTTGCTCGCGTGCGCGCACACACACACACAGACACACACACCACACACACCACAGACACACATGCACACACACACACAGACGCGCACGCACACACACAGACGCGCACGCGCATGCGCACACACAGACACATGCACGCACGCGCACACACGTTCTCTCGGAGTGTGTATATAAAAATGTCAGTTTTCTATTAAACTGTGTTACTTAGTTAAGTGAAAAGAAACGTAAGAATTGAAACCTTTGGAAACTCATTTTATCTCTGTATTAATACTTCAATTTTAATAGCATAAATGTTAGCCAATTAGACCTTATGTGTAGAAACATTCTGTAGAATGACTGAGTAACTGTCTTATAAGGAAGACCCTGTCCTGTTACAGACATCAGTTCAGAGGTAGGTGAAACCCAAGTGTTAATACCTGAATAGCGTGGATTTGTGGAGATCAGAGCTCAGACTCTGCCTGAAAGAACTTAAAAATGCCTAGGAAAATTTTTTGGAAGGATGCTGTTTTGTTAAACATTTACTGCTTATAGTAGAACTTAGAATTGTATTCACTGAGTGTGGCTGAGTTGAAATGTGTAGAAACTGAGACTTTAGAATAGTATGAAATTTAAAAGCATGGACTACCTTAAATAACTTGCAGTGTGGTAAGTAAAACTTTTAATGTTCTCTGTGAGCTGTCATAAATTAAATACATGAGTCATGAATTCTCTCATTTTCTTGGTTACAATATTTTGATTAACCTTGAGGCCCCCAGTTCTCTACCCATATGGTCTTATAATAATAAAGCAAAACATTTTTATATTCTAAAAAACGTTGACTTTACAAATACTAGATTGTATATGAGGAAATTCCTCAAGTTATGGTAGAGTTTCTACTATATGAGCCCTAGCATCCAGCCAGAGCATCATTTTGAAGTAGAGATTATATATCAGGACTTGCCTATTTTGTGTACCTATTCCTGAAACATATGGAAAGGAAGCTCTGCAGTTTCATAAGCTAGGGTGGGAACAAACCCTGGAGGGCTGGGCACATGAAATAGAACAACGGAAGTCTATCCTGTAAAATGCACATGGTAATAATTTTTATCAAATGAGGAAGTGAGAAATGTTTATCTGCATATAAAAAAGTGTAGAAGAATTAAGTCAGCTTGATTGAGTTGATTGCTGTGGCAAACCTTTGCAAGTATAATTCTGATTTTTAAATGTCATTTTTTATTGCCCAGGTTTCTAAATAGCATTTATTCAAGGGCTGTGTCTTAGATGTCCAGATCAGTGTTGCTGGTCCAGGCTGAGCATCCCTAACTTGAAAGCATTTTGAGTCCTTGACAGATCTCCGAGTGGACAATTCCACACCTGAACTCGTGACAAGTCACAGCCAAAAACACTGCATATTCACAGTGGCACATAATTAGGCTGTGCATGTAAGGCGTATACAAAACCAGTGGACTTTTTGTTTAGAGTTGGTTCTCATCCTCACATACTTTCCAAAGACACCCAGGACTGTTTTTCATTGGAGCATTGTAAATAAGGATACATGCAGCCTGTACTTCTTTCATGGAAACAGTTTCTTCTGAATTGTATGAGGTTTTCTGTTACTGTTAACTTCCTTTTGAAGTTGAATGCTGACTTGTAGTGAAGTCAGCTGAAGCAGACGACAGCCCTCTGAGGACGGCGTTGTTTCAGCCAGTATTTATAGCAGCACCTGCTCTGCACGTCAGCTTGGGTGTGACATGCCTGTACCTAGGCAGGGGTTCAGTGTGTTGAATATCTTCTTTCCAGTGGTGATGGCACAATGAGAAAAAACATCGATGTTTGGAAGAAATGGACCACCTTAAACAGCTTGCAGCTCCATGGGTAAGTAAGTTGGTTAGACTCTGAGACAGGCAGACTGCCAAGGTGCATTGCTCCCTGACTGACCTGCCGTGGGTGGGCACCTGAAGCCACAGTTAACGGTTGTCTCCTGAAGTACTTGCGTACCAGAATATTCTTTAAGGCAGTAGTTCTCAGTGTGGGTCGTGACCCCTTTAGGGCCCATATCAGATATCCTTCATATTAGATATTCACATTATGACTCATAACAATAACAAAATTACAGTTATGTAGTGACAACAAAACTTTATAGTTGGGGGTCACCACAACATGAAGTGGTGCAGCATTAGACAAGTTAAGAACCACTGCTTTAAAGCCTTTCAGAGTAGTAACTTCAAGCCAAGTTTGGTGGTGCACGCCTTTAATCCCAGCACTCGGGAGGCAGAGGCAGGTGGATCTCTGAGTTCAAGGCCAGCCTGGTCTACAGAGTGAGTCCAGGACAGCCAGGGCTACACAGAGAACTCTGTCGTCATCATTCCCTACCCCCAAAGTAGTAACTGCTACTTTTATGCTGTCAAGATACGTACTATATGTGTTTACTGAACATTTCACATCTCATTTGCAGTTTGTATTTCCCTCTGTAACTAACCTTGGATTTCTCGTGGTAGCATGTGTTTGTGGTTTGTGCATTGCAGTATTTGTGTGTGACATTCTTTTGTGTTTTGTCTGAATACGTGTTTGTGCACATTGTGCATGCCTGGTGCCTGTGGAGTTGAGAAGAAGGCATTAGACCCTAAGACTGGAGTTATGGATGGTCATGAGCCTCCATGTGCATTCTGGGAACCAAGCCCAGGTCCTCAATAAGTGCCCTTAACTTCTGAGCTGTCTCTCCAGCCCCGACTCCCCTATCCCCACACAGCATTCTCAGTAACTCTATAGAGCATGGTGTTGTTTCTTCCTTTAACATGAAAAGCATGTGTTCTTCGGTGTATAATGGATGGCCTAGTATACTACTAAAAACTGACTATAAATGGTTTAACAAATACTCTGTTTATTAAATACTACTGGTTTTGTAAAATGGAGGAAAGGGTTTATATTTTTCATAGAAAACCACATATTTAAATAAATTTGGAGATTTCTAATAGAGAAATTCTCCAAATATATTTTAGTTTTCTTGTTAAACCGTAGGGAAACATGTAACAGAACAGAAAAAATATAAAAAAGATTAAAAAAACAAACACAAATGGCTTATATATGATTAAATTAACTTTACTCAAAACCTTGAGAAGCATTTCTTTGTTTCTATTGTAAAATAGAAACGTACCATAAAAACTGTGTGTGTCAAGGTAAGGAGCTCTGTAGCCTCTCTGTTCTGAAGCTGTTTGTTAACTTGAGTCTACCCTAAGCCTACAGCTCCGGATTGCAACTCGAGGCGCTGAGCAGCTGGCAGAAGGTGGCAGGATGGTGTACTCCACATGTTCCTTAAACCCTGTTGAGGATGAAGCAGTAATAGCAGCTCTCCTGGAAAAGAGTGAAGGTGAACATGGCGTGCAGATGGCTCTTAGTAAAAATGGAGGGCGTAGAGGCTCTCGGTGAGCGGGGGAGGGCACGGGTCTTCACGTGTTGCATGCATGTTTAACCCCTTGCCTATAACTCTTACAGTGAGGCATCATAGTTAAAAGTAGGCGTCTGTGATGCGCTTATCATATTTTGTAAATTGCTTGGAATCTGGAACCTCGAGGACAAAGCTCTGCTCATTTTTCTCTAATGACAAAATGATTGTCATTGTGTCAGGTCCTTATTACACTGGCTTTGTGAAAGTGTTTAATGGGCCAGGGTAGTCCCCATTGGCCATCTTATCTGCAAGTGTGCAGTGCAGATGTTGGGTCAGGTGATGTTGCTCTGCGGCCTTCACCACTGGCCACCTCAGTCCCTCATCCTGAGAGCTGAACTTCAAGTCTCAGTGTGTCCCCCTGCTGCCACTGTTCGGGTTTTGTCTCTGGATTTGTGACTCTGGTGCAGGTGGGTCATCCCATTGCTGTCTCCTCATGGCTCCTTTGTTTGCTTCAGCACAAGGTTCTGTCATGGTTTTACTCCTCGTGTAAGCTGAGCAGTCCCCAGTGTCTGTGCAGTTCCACCTTTTTCACCAGCTCATCAGTGGGTGGCCACTTGGGTTTCTACTTTGAACTCCTGTGGTCTTGGAGCTGTGAACATGATGTGTTAAGAGTCGTAGACAGCCTGCTTTCCACGCTTTGGGATGTGCATCTGGATGGGGATTGCTGAATCCTCTAGTATCCTTCCTATGTTAAGGACTTAGCGGGCTGCTCTCTGTAGTGAGTGACATTGCTGTATGTCCTGAGCACAAGGGTTCCAGTCATGTCATGTCCTTGGCAGACCTATGGTGTTTCTGTTAGCACCCATCCCACACTTGCGAGGTCTTAGACACCGAGCAACACCGAGACATCATCACATAGGCAGAGTTTTCACAGTGCTTTCTGCTGTGCTTCCCTTCCAGCCTTTTGCTGAAGTGTTAGCTTTCCTCCATTAACCTGAAGTGGAGTTTTCTAAAAGCAAACAGTAGGCTTTCTCCATGTTTCACTATCACATCCACCAGTGTGCCATTGTCACAAACACGGAGGCATTTAAACATAATGTGGGAAGTGCACTCACGTTTCCTAGGGCTTGGCACCCACCACCTGCCGTCCCTTGCATTAAGCGTGCGTCAGCCTGGGCTATGCAGTCAGCCCTCAGCTGAGTCCTTTTTGTATTCTTAGACTTTGGCCTTAGTAAAGATGGGACTTGGGACCAATTATTTTGGTAGTATTTAACTTCTAAAGGTGCGTGTGGAGAAGGGAACTATATTAATGTCACACCTACCGGCAAGAATTGAGCTTGCTCAGTTTTATGCCTATGTTAGCTGGTTTGGAGGGAAGATAGAATTCTAGTAGCTAGGATGCAGACTCTACCTGTCTTTACAGCGTGGTTCCAGAGCTATGAGAAGCACTCAGCATACTCACTGTTGGCAGCTGTTTCCTCTCGCTGCTCAGTTGCTCAGCTACACCAGGAAAACTACCTGTGCTCGCCACATCAGAGGGGAGGCAGAGGACTGAGTTAAGGCTAGGCTGAGCTGCACAGGAGTTCCTGGTTCAAAAGCTGCATGGTGGAGATGCAATGCAGTGACAGTCCTTGGCTGGCACGAACAGCCCCTGCTTTGATCCCCAGCAGTGCAGAAATAGAACCCTCCGAAGGTAGTGGTAGCATTTGAAGGACTCACACTGTTTGGAGGTGCCGTTTATTGATGTAAAAATGATTCTGGTTTCTTGGTGAGCAGTCTCCTTGGCTAGAATGGGCACTAAATGCAGCTAATGTCACCTGAGGCACAGGTTTGATAGTGACTAGAGCCTGCCTTCTGGCATCAGGCCTGTCATTGGGTCCTAGTCACAAGCTTCAAACAAAGTGGAGCAAGACAAGTGGCACAGGTACATGGGGCCAGACACTCGAGGTGACACATGCTTCAGTTACGCACTGGAGGAAAGATGGCTCACGGCATGGAGACTACGAATGGGGCATGGCGGACTCCTACCTGACCTGGGCTGGAGCTTATCCAAGGCCACCTCCGTTCCCAGGCCACTGGCCCCCACTGGAGAGAACTGGTGTTTGCACTTTGTTTCCTTTGAAAGAGGGAGATTCTTAGAGCAGTCCGCTTCTGTGAAAGGCTCCCCTGGCAAGTGTCCCCTTGGGGACCTTTTGATTTGTTTACACAGCTACTGGTTTTTCTTTGTTGTTGTTTTCCTCCAGTCTGTATTGGTAGCAGGTTAAAAGTTGACTGAGGTCCCCACTGTACAGCTTCTTACAATATCACTGTTGGAAACCCCAGGACCAGAGCATGTTCACAGCTGCCCTGTTATAAGGCTACCCCAGTTCTGTGCCCAGTGGGCACTTTTAGAAAACCTTTTGGGATGTAAAACTTTATGGCTGAACTTAATTCTGGGATGTTGTTAGACAAAAAGGCATGAAGACACAGATCGCCTGACCAATATGTGTAGACCAGACCCACTTCTGAATCCTAGCTGTGGGGGTCAACTGGCAGTTAGCCATACACCGACCACCGGATCTGTATATGGAGGTTAATCTACATTTAAGAATACAGTTAAATGACTTTTGGTAAACTTATTCAGCTGAGTTGGTCACCACAGTCCAATTGAGGCCATTTGTGTACCCCAAGAAGATCCTTTGTATCCATTAGCATTCACTCAATGTCCCGCTCTAAGCCACTTTCTGTCAGTGGACTTGGCTTCTCTGGACATGGTTAGAGTGAAGCCAGGTTGTATGCACTTTGTGTGATGTCTTTGAATGTGCACAATGTGGAAGCCTTTGTGGTTTTTCTTGTATGTTCCTAGGTGCTCTCAAACTTGCTGACGTATCTGCTGAGTTGCCAGGGCTGAAGTGGATGGCTGGAGCCTCACAGTGGAAGGTAATCCTGTGAGAGGGCTTTATTATTTCAAGGAACCGGGGACACCTTGAGAGAGGCACAGACGTCTGTGTCTTGAGTGATCTTGAAGGTGATCTTGGATTAGGACTAAGGCTGCTCAGCTTTGGAAAAACAGGAAGTAATTATTTTCTCAAAGGACTGGCATCCTTTTCTGGTCATAGGTGGCCCAGGGTAGCTGTTGGTCCAGCTTCTAGCTGGTCTAGTTGAGACTGCGGTCCTAACTCTGGGAGTCCCCTTGAGAGTGAAGCTAGCTGTAGTCCTTGGAGAACGTCTGTGTCTGGGTGTTGTGGGTCAGTGCATTGCCTGGTTGTGCAGTGTAGATCTACTTGGAGATCTGTGTAATGACAAATACTGCAGTCGCATGTTTCCCCTGTTTCTGTTCCTCATATGGAACCTGGCTTTGCTCTCATGCCCATAAGTACAGCCTTGCTACCTATTTTTTGTATGTGTGTGGAATGAGATTCAACATTGGTTTTATAATCAGTCTGATATTTGTTTTAAAAACAAAAAAGAAACCTAGTCAGTGAACTTGATGTTTGTCATAGACTTTAGGGTAAAGGTATTTATATGGGGCCCTCTCGCCTTGTTCTATGTACTAGTGTGTTTCTCATTGTGGTAGTGGCTGGTCTCTTTCTACAGGTCATGACTAAGGATGGGCAGTGGTTTGCAGACTGGGATGAGGTTCCCCAGGGCAGGCATACACAAATTCGACCTACCATGTTCCCACCAAAGGACCTGGAAAAACTAAAGGCAATGCATCTAGAGCGATGGTAAGTTTGAGGGCACACTGTGTTGTTTGGACTAGGGAGAAAGTGAGTCTGGTCTATGAACTTGGTACCCTTCGTTTGCTGGCAGCAGTGTTTCCAAATTATGGTTAGAATCTCAGAACTGCATGTGCTTTCTGCCCTTTGTTAATTTATATATAGAAATTATACAAAGTAATGACTTCCTTATGATAGCTCCATAAGTGCATGCAGGGTAACTTTCTCATATCTTTCATTTCCCTATCCCCATGTGTTCTCTCCCGTCCATGGACTTTCACAGATGACGTGGCTCTTCTGTGGGTGGGGCTGAATATCTGCCATAAGTCCAGATCAGATCATTTGACGGTCTGTCTAATACCAAAAGAACAGCTTCAGATCATTTGCATGACATTTTATATATGTGCTGTTATAGCCTTCGAATATTACCTCATCATCAGAATACTGGAGGGTTCTTTGTGGCAGTATTGGTCAAGAAAGCATCCATGCCATGGAATAAACGTCAGCCAAAGGTAAGGGTTTTTAAGCCCAAATGGTTTAACAGAACGTTTGACTTTTCTACTGTCCATTTAAGACAAAACCTGTAAGAGTTAGTTCATTTGAAATCCAGAGCAAAGTGGAGGTTTCAAAGGTGTTAAGAGACACTGAACCTAAAGGACAGGAGAGTCATCTGAATTTCAGATTTTCCAAATTGCAGGCATTTTTAAGAAAGTGACAAAAAGGCTGTGCTTGGGAAACATATCTGTCTCTATTTTATCCCCAGTTCCTTAACAGCAGTTGAAAGGACATGAGATTGACAGTGGGCAGGACTAGTGGCTCTGCGTCTGCAGTCCTCTGTGTGTGCCCTACACTGGGGGGTTCATTCTGCCTACTGGAAGTACTGACCCTGAGTAAGACATCTTCCTCTTACCTGTGAGCCATCGTGGGAGCCCATGACACACACCCTTCCCAGCCTTGATGCTTGGTCCCTCGTAGGACCATCCTCCTCGTCCTTGTTAGTCATTGTTGTTGGCTCCTAAATCAGCATTCTGGGGTCACAGAATAAGGCCAAGAATTGTTGTGGAAACCTCTATTTCTTGAAGATGATCTTGGATTAGGACTAAGGCTGCTCAGTTTTGGAAAAACAGGAAGTAATTATTTTCTCAAAGGACTGGCATCCTTTTCTGGTCATATGTGGCCCAGGGTAGCTGTTGGTCCAGCTTCTAGCTGGTCTAATTGAGACTGTGGTTCTAACTCTGGGAGTCCCCTTGAGAGTAAAGCTTAGAGCTGTAGTCCTTCCTGATGGATGCCAGCCATATGGCAGTCTACACTTTCCAGTAGTGTGCTAGAGTCCTTACTATGCTGAGCACATGTTCTACACTCAGCTCTCCTCCAGCCCCAGTAGTGTGTGCTCTGGGAGTGATGTGTCTTGGTTTGTACTCAAGGCATTTTGTGTGCTCTGTACCCACAGCTGGTGGCTCTGGCCACCATTTCAGAGGCTGTCGTGAGTGTGCTGTAGATTGACCTCCACCTAAGGTGCCTTTTGTCTTCATGCTGCTTCAGCAGGGCTTTAGCCTCTCTTCCATTTTACCATTGATGTGCCGTCTTGCTTTTTTAGAGTACATTGTATCATTAGCATGCTGGTCTTCTGTCTCTTCCTCAGTTTTGGATGTCCGTCCTGCCCTATGTGTGAGTGAGCAGTGTGCATTGCTGGGGACACACTCCTCGTGAGCAGACACAAGATTACTGAGTAAGAACAGGCCAGCTCTGTAGACCTCTACCAAGACCAGCCTGAGTGTTCTTTGTGAGGCCATTGGAGAGTCAGCTCTGAATGAACAGAGCCTGCAGATTTCGTTATAAGAGCAAATTTTAAAAGCGATATGTTTTAAGAAGAATCTTTAATTGTCTTCCAGTGATGTAGGAAAATATGACTGGTTGATAGGAACGTGGTAATTTGAATTTTCTTGCAGTGGTGAAATGTGTTGCTTTTGTATGAAAATGAAATTGTTCCCTTCAACAGGTGCAGAGTAAATCTGCAGAGCCCAGAGAGAGCACAGCATCCAGCCCCATGGCTGCTGCAGAAGAGAGTCCCAGTGACCAACCTGAGCCGGAAAGTCAGATGATCTCTGGAGCTGGTGACGCAGAAGTAGCGCACACCACTGTGAACACAGAGAGTAATGACAAGAAAGATGGCGTGTGTGGGTGAGGAGAAGTATATCTGAGCACGCTGTCTGCTGTCTTCATAGCTCTCCTTGTTAAGCTGTGGGGTCCCAGAGCCTTAGCCATGGTGATTTCAGGGGATGGAGGACACAGAACAGCTTGTGTGTTATGTTCTGCAAGTCAGAGCACCCACAGTCACTCCTATCACTGGGTGTGGTGTGGGACCCACCTCTGCAATACAGGGCTGAGTGCTGGGCGGGCAGGTTGAGTGCTGGTTGTCAAACATTCCCACCACTCTTTCTGACTGCCTTACCACCATCATATTCTCTCCTCAGCCCGCCTCCGTCAAAGAAAATGAAGTTGTTTGGATTTAAAGAAGACCCATTTGTATTCATTCCTGAAGATGACCCTTTATTCCCACCCATCGAGTAAGGACCCTGCCGATTGAATCCCACCTTAGGACGTGTGCTATAGTGAAACACATGCATCACCAATCACATACAACTGGTATTTTGTGGTTAGCTCTCTTCCTCCTGATTGTGTGCTGGAGGTGGGTAGTACTTGAGAGGTGCACCAGCCTTCTTCATTAAGCTGAAAAAGAAAGAATCACCTGGAGGTGAAGGTGACAGGAAGTTCTGTCACCTGGGACCCAGTGTAGGTTCAGCTCACTCAGTGGGGTGTAGCAGGCAGTAACCAAGGCTCCTGATCTGCTCTTATTTGATGAGCAAGTAGGTGTGGGTGGGAGTGGAATTACCCTGCATAGGGAACACAGAAAAGCATACATTGTAAAAGCTTTAAGGTTTGGCCCATTGTAGGAGTCTAGGGTCCTCGTCATCAAAGTAGCAGCTGACAGAAGAGCAACTCTTGTAACAGCCCTTGATCTGGATGTCCTCTCGGCACATCCTGCCCATGCTTGAGGCCAGGCCAAACGGGCTGCATCTGGAAGTCCGGCTGTGTTACATAGATGAGACCATTTTGATGATGATGGTGATGATGATGATGCCCTGGCTGTGTGTAAGCAGCACCCTTTCTTTGTTGGCAGGAAATTTTATGCCTTGGACCCTTCGTTCCCAAGGATGAATTTGTTAACTCGAACTACAGAAGGGAAGAAGCGACAGCTGTACATGGTCTCCAAGGAGCTGAGGAATGTGCTGCTGAACAACAGCGAGAAGATGAAGGTGGGGGCTGGTGGGGGTGGGGCACCCGGCAGGTGCAGGTCCCAGTGGTCCCACATTGTTCTCCTGCTGGACAGTTTTCTTTAGGTTTGCCAGCTTGGCTGTGCTTCCTAACAGCGCTGTGTGAACTGCCTTGTTCCGCTTCTCTTGGGTCTTCTGGGCTGTTGGGGGCAGTGACATGAGATGCCTGCAACTTTTCTTGAGTTTTAATTGTTCAATTTTTAATTTTTGCCATGAGCTGTGGACATAGAAGTGGTTGGAACTGTTATTTGATTTTTTGGAGACCAGTTCCAGAATGGGCCTTCTCTGTCCATCCTTTTCTAAAGCTGCCTATAGTGGAAGGGCAACTGTCAGCGCTGTCCTTAGTCCCTGTCTCGTGTCACTTTTAATTTGCAGGTCATTAACACTGGGATAAAAGTCTGGTGTCGAAATAACAGTGGCGAAGAGTTTGACTGTGCGTTCCGATTGGCCCAGGAGGTAATTTAGAAAGAAATGTCAGAGTCCTGGTTGTAGTTAATGTGAACTTCCAGAGAGGGGCCTTTTGGTGACACTTGGGTTCGGTGCTTCAAGGCCGGCCAGAACTGACCAGGTCACCTCAGAGGTCCTTGCATTACTCCAAAGCCTCGGTTTCTTTGGGGCCTTAACTCAGGGCAGGGACTTCACTCAAGTCGTGAACCACACAAGAAAGCCCTTTAGTGAAAGTATACATAGGCTCACAGTGCTCTTTCTTGACTCTTACAGGGGATATATACATTATACCCATTTATCAATTCAAGAATCATCACTGTGTCTATGGAAGATGTGAAGATACTGTTGACCCAGGAAAACCCATTCTTTAGGAAACTTAGCAGTGAGGCCTATAGTCAAGTCAAGGACCTGGGTAAGTAAAGAGTCTAGTTTGTATTTCATGAGGATGTCACATAACAGCTGCACATTTCTCAGTCACATGTGTCAATACAGTCAGTCCTCTGTATGTTCCACACCCTGAGATTTAACCATTCAAATCCTCAAGTTAGGAATTTGAAAATATTTGAGAGGAAAACCAGTCATGTCTGGCTGGGGGATGTGCTCGGTCGGCACAGGGCTTCCCGTAGCATGCTCAGAGCCCTGAGTTCAGTCTCCATAAACTGCATAACCTGAGCATGCCTGTGATCCCAGCACTGAGGAAGGTGAGTCAAGAAGGTCAGAAATTCAAGGTCATCCTTGGCTGCATAGCATGGAATACGGGAATGACAGCTGTTACTAGAGAATTCACTTCAGAAGGAATGTAACCTGGACACAATATTACAGGGACTGTAAGTGGACTTTCTGCATATACTGTGCCATTTCATAGGAAAGTCTTGAGCCCTTTTTGAGAGTTCTTTCCCTTGTCCTTCGTGGAACCCCTACTACTCAGCATTGCACACTGAGTTTAGAAAGCATTGGGTCTGGCCCCTTAACCCTGTGTGACAGCACCTCTCTGAGGTGGATGTTGCCTGGGTTCTGTTATGTGGCACCTCTTGACTCTTGTACAGATCTTGGCAGTTCAGGTTCTCCTGTATTGAGCCCATGAGACCAGCAGTCTTGGTTGTACTGTCTTCTTCCAACTCCAAAACTCCTGTGTTAGGTCACCACGGTGACATTTTCACTGAGTACCTCCTGTCTGCTTTCCCTTTGTTAGCATTCTTTTCCCACGTGTTTGTTGGTGTGTGCAGCTCAGTCTGGGGCAGCCACATGGTCCTGGCCTTGTATGACCTTCCACCCTGGTGTTACTCACAGGCCTGCAAAATCGGAAACTCCTTCTCTGCAGAACCACTGTTCTAAGGATAGACTATTTGAAAAGAAACAGGAACTTTATATTTCTTCCTTTTTAAATCTTACATGAAGGTTTACTTTATATCTTTTGTTGGAGACCAGTCGTGTATGCTATAGTGGACACGTAGAGGTCAGAGAGCCTGCTTTGACCAGCTGAAGGTCTCACAGGCCCTCATGTGTGCTGAGGTGGTGAAGTGTAGGCCTTGACGATCCTCATGTTACTCTGTGCCATGCATAGGAGCTGGAAATTTATTTAACCTTGAGTGTTGAGACTTGACCAGTAGTTAGCCCTCAACCTCCTGCTCCTTCCTCAGAGAGTTGTACTAAGTATAAGTGGTACACACACTCGGACATGTTCTCTCCCTCCCTCCCTCCCTCTCTCTCTCTCCCTCTCTTCCTCTCCTCTCTCTCTCTCCCTCTCTTCCTCTCTCTCTCCTCTCTCTCTCCTCTCTCTCTCTCTCCCTCTCTTCCTCTCTCTTCTCCCCCTCCGTCCCTCCCTCCCTGCTTTCCCTGTGTGCATTCTGTTCAGCCTCTGCCTGATTTTCTTCCTGTGTCATTGGGGCTATCCTGTTGGTTGAGAAATATTTTCTTCCACCTGGATCCCTGAGGCCAAGAGCCTGCTCACCCCTTTTGAAAACAGCGCCCACATGTGCTCAGTGGTTGTAGTCACTAAATAAGTGAAAACACATGTCTGTTTTTTTCTTCCAGCAAAGGGAAGCGTTGTGCTGAAGTATGAACCAGATTCTGCGTAAGTGTTCGTGCCTTGCTGTTGGATAAGTAGCTGGGCATGGCAGCTTATGCTGTAACCAAAGTGCTTGAAGGCCAGGGCAGGAGGTCCCAGACTGCAGAGTCCCCTGGGTGTTGCCCTTGGGGAATGCCAGGTAGCAAAGGCAGTAAAGGATGGGAACTACCAGGTGGCAGGAGCGGCACTCTGGCTGCACACATGGCTGGAACCAGGCACAGCTTTTTTTTTTTTTTTTTTTGAGAGGTTGCATGTTGGTTAGACACACTAAGAGGATGCTTAATGCTTACATAGAACCTTCTTTGTTGACAGGAATCCAGATGACCTCCAGTGCCCCATCGTGCTGTGCGGGTGGCGGGGAAAGACCTCTATTCGGACTTTTGTGCCCAAGAATGAGCGGCTTCATTATCTCAGGATGATGGGCCTGGAGGTTTTGGGAGAAAAGAAGAAAGAGGGGGTCATTCTTACTAATGAGAGTGTAGCCAGCCCAGAGCAGCCCAAAAATGAGGAGGGTGATGAGCACACAACCCAGGATGCCTGTATCCCAGACACTACCCCTGGCTGCGGGCCAGCTGCAGCCGAGCCGTCCCGATGAAGATTTCTCCACACACTGAGCTGGTACCTTAGTGTTGGAGAGCAAAAGTAGAATGTCCTTAGCTGTCGAGTGTATTAATAAGACCTGGAAATGAGTGGGTGGCAGCAGTCTGGGGAGAGCTGTATTTTCTAGCGTTTAGAGGTCGCTTTGGCAGAGTGGATCCATGTTTCTGCTATTAAAGGCTAATGCAAAACAGCCTTTGCAGAAGTTCAGATCCCTTGTTGGGCTTGGCCTGGTCTTCTAAAAATCATAGTAAAAATCTACAGCTCTTTGGGAAGCAGCTCTATGCTTTAATACTTTTTGGAGTCCAGATTGGTGTGCTGTGTGATCATGTGACACCTGAGGCCTCGGGTGACTTCTGTGCCTTTGTGATAGATGGTGATGTGAGCCATCCCAGAGTGGAGACTAGTGAATCATGACAGCAGTTTGGGGACTATTCTGCATTTATCCAGGGTGCTGTAAGTGGGGTGGAGATTGGGTCCTGAGATAAATAAAGAGCTATATGATTATGTGACTTGGGTTTGCTCTCAGTTGGCTAATGGGAGGGAAAGCCACGCCCTCTTGTCTCTGGTACAGCAACTGAAGCTAGGCTGCCACAGGGTTGTCAGCTGTGTGTTCTGAGCAGCTTCCTGCTTCAGTGAGGTGACATACTGGACCTTGTTTTAGTACAGAACCAAACTCGTGCTGATTGAACCACCAATGATCTCAGCTTTTAAGGGGGGAACTGCACTGTGTCCCCAGCCTGGCCTCCTGGACTGCTAGCCTAGTTACACTTATCCTCCCCAGCAGTGTTCCACTTGTGACCATCTCTAGAGTGGTGGGTCTTCGAGCACCTGCCCCTGTTGCCCTCAAAGTTAGATGTGACTGCGCTGTGGAGCAGGGTTACAGCTGTGTTCTTTGGGCAGGCCTGTGTACGCTCCTCCGAACACCAGCTATCAGATGTGACTGCGCTGTGGAGCAGGGTTACAGCTGTGCTCTTTGGGCGGGCCCGTGTATGCCCCTCCG
>CAJQZJ010034290.1:0-31304 GCA_907164525.1 Lophiomys imhausi | reverse complement strand
TCCCCTGTCCTAGGCCCTCCTGGCTGCTCCTTCATTCACTCTCCTGTTCTAGGCCCTCCTCGCTGCTCCTTCATTCATTCCCCTGCTTCCCTGGACTTTCTCCTTTCTCTTCTTTTGCCAGCCCTCATCACTGCTTCTTTTCTGGACACTTCCTCCTTCTTGCTACTCAGTAGCCAGCTCTGTCTCCCTATAACTTTGTCTCACATAAGGGGAACCACTAGTAGCACTCATTTTCTGCGTGGCTTTCCTCATTTTGATGTAATGTTCTTAGGGTTCTCTCAGGTTTGCATGTGTCAGAACTGTTACTTGCGGCTGTTTCAATGGGCATTCAGCTTATCCATCCCTTCACTGCTGTGAATAATGCTCTGTACACTGATGAACATGTGTCTGTTTGGAAAACCCTAGCTACTATGCTTTTTGTAATTTGTCCTGTAGCTGCAAACAAACAAACTATACAGGAGGAAACTAGGCTGAAAGGAAATGGCCATTAACTGTGTTTGTAGATCCTAGCTAATACTGTCAGCTTATTCATGTCTTGTTTCACATCCTCAGTAGTTGTGTATGTGTAAGGGAGGAAATGGCCAATCCAGGTTTGACGCACACCAGACTTCAAAATGAGACCCTGTATTGGATGTCTCTGCATGACTCTTCTTCCCCCAGAAGCCTACAAAGTGTACATTCTGCCATGCCCTGTTCCTGGGGTCTTGGGCTAGGGACAGCCTGGGCTCAGGGTGTCATCCTGCCCTGGTCAGAACCTGCTATAGAAGAAGAGGCTTTTCAGGTGTCCCTTTGGAGGGAATGCTGGAGGCCTGTGGGGTGGCGTGGGAACCTGTGCATTTTACTGTTCTAGAGTGAGGTCTTTGGTATGGAATCATGTTTTTACTGTGATATTTTGTTTGTGGAGTTGCTGCCCAGCTCCAGGAGAGGCCAACGAATGTTGGTTTCTGACCTAGAGGAAGTCGTTCATTTTCTTTTTTTAATTTGAAAATAGATTCTTCTCTATTCTTCACTCCTTCCAGCTCCCCTCAGCCACCTCCAGATCCACTCCTCCTTCATTTCCTCTTCAGAAAGACCAGGCCTCTAAGATATGGCGATCAGACAGGACAAAACAAGGCAAAAGCCTTCATCTCGAGGCTGGACAAGGCAACTCAATAGGAGGAAGAGTCTCAAGAGCAGGCAAAAGGGTCAGAGAGATAAACCTGCTCCCACTGTTGGGAGTCTCATAAGAACACCAAGCTAACAGCCATAGCACATATGCAGAGGACCTAGCACAGACCCACACAGGCCCTGTACTTGCTGCTTCAGTCTCTGTGAGCACACGTGAGCCCTGCTTAGTTGATTCTGTGGGCCATGTTCTCCGGGTGTCCTCCATCCCTCTGACTCCTACAGTCTTTCTTCCCCTTCTTCCTCAGGTTTCTCTGATCTCCAAGGGGAGAGACCCATGGAGACCTCCAATTTAAACTAACCCCTCATAATGTCTGCCTGTGGATCTCGGTACCTGCTCCCATCTTCTCTGTGATGATGGCTGAATAAGGCATTGATCTATAAGAACAGTAGACTATTATTAGGAATCATTTCACTGATTTTTTTTTCCCTAGTCGTATTTGGTTCTACCCTAGGTCTCTGGGCTATCCAGACTGGGTTCTTTGCCATGCCGGCAGTGTAAAGCTTAGGCTCCCTCTAATGGCATGGGCCTCAAGTTAAACCAAACATCGTTTGGCCACTCCTACATGTTCTGCTGTACCCATTACTCCAGCACAGCTTGCAGCCAGGATAGATCGTAGGTGAGGGTTTTGTGGCTGGGTTGGTCTCCAGGTTTCTCTTTCCATAGCCTGAAGTAGGGGTGAGGGCTTCAACCCCATACCAGCTCACCCTCTCTACGTCCAATGAGTTGAGTGGACATTGTCCTTGGCAATGGGGCCCTCAATTTTCTGAGGTGATCTTCTGTGTTATCCTGGGTTAGGGATTTCCATGGGATCTCCTAGGCCAACAACTCAACTGAATGTAACCCAGTACCATCACTGAAAGCCTTGCCTGGCTACAAAAGACAGACAGTTCAGACTCTATACCCTCCATTACTAGGACTTTATATTAGGTTAATCTTCATAGATTCCAGGAAGTTTCCATTGCACTAGGTTTCTACACACCCCCAAATGACCTCCAATTCCAGTTGTCTCTCCCTGCACTCTCGCCCCCATCCTTTCCTTCCTACCTGACCCCTCACACTGTAGTCCCCACCTGCCTCAAGTCCGTCTGCAGAACCTATTCTATTTCCCCTTCCCAGGGAGATCCATGCTTACGCCCTATAGCCTTCCTCTATCCTGCCTCTCTGGGTTCACAGAGGAAGTCATTCTTAACTTCCATTGAATCAGAATAGGCGATGGGGGTCTACCCTGGCTCAGCACTGGGTTACACAGGAAAAATGGCCCCCAGAAAGCCATGTATTTAGTGAATGTATAAGAGTGGCTGGAAGGGAAGTAGGAAGGTAAAAGTAGACGAAGATGACACCTGGGGACAATGTCAGGGCCCAGCTGTCATCTGTGTTAGTCACTTTTCCATGGCTGTGATAAAACAGCCTGAGAAAAGCAACTTATGGCAGGAAAGGATTGATTTGGTTCACAGTTTCCGGTACAGCCTGTCATGGTGGGGAAGTCAGGATGTGAGGAGACTGGACACATGCTGCAAGGAAGCAGGGAAGGGTGAGGGCTAGTGCTTAGCTAACTTCCTCCTACAGGAGTAGCTAGCCAACCACACAGGGAGGTTGTCCTGGAGCTAAACCATGAAATTGGTGGTGGTTCTAGGGTTTTTGTCATGCCCTATTTTCTTTCTGAAAAACAAAACAAAACCAGACAAGCACATTGTAGGAAATGGCTTTAGTGGGAGCCCATTAACCAAGGCCATTGGCACCACAACCACAGGGAGACCTCCAGCCCTACATAGAGCTGGACTACTTAGTCTCTGTCTGCTTTTCAGACCTACTCCAGGTGGCTTGCTAACTACACTAGGCGGGGCTCTGGAAGCCTGTTGTTATCTCCTAGGCCCTTGGGGGACATGGTCTCTCAGCATCCTACATGCCACCCAGCTTTTACCACCAGGAGCCCAGGCACCCACAGACATCTTCAACAAGAACTGGTGTAAATGTTTTATAATGAAGTGTGTATATATGGTGTGTGTGTGTGTGTGTGTGTGTGTATGCTGGGAATTGAACCACTTACATATACCCCAATCCTAATACCTACCTACGTTCCTTCCTTCTTTCCTTCTTTCCTTCTTTCCTTCTTTCCTTCTTTCCTTCCTTCCTTCCTTCCTTCCTTCCTTCCTTCCTTCCTTCCTTTCCCCCCTCCCTTCCTCCTCCCTTCCATACCTCCTTCTCCCTTCCTATCATCATTCTTTCCATCCAAGCCTTGACTTTAAACTTGAGCTCTTTTTTCTCATTCCAGCCTCCTGAGCAGTTATGGTCATTACAATTCTACAGATTACTAGCCCTCTCTATTGAATGTGTTTTGTTTTGTTTGAGACTGGATCTTATGTAGCCTAAGCTGGCCCTCAGCTCACTACATAGCCAAAGGTGGCCTACCTCCCATGTGTGAGCTACACACAAGCATCACCAAACACAGCCTGTTGAATATATATATATATATATATATATATATATATATATATATATATCCCACCAAATGGGTACTAGGAATTTCATTTGCTAGGAATTTCATTCTTAAATATGTGTTTTAGGCTATTCTGTGTTGCCTCTGCTAATTCAAGGGGCACCAGGCAAGATTTAGGAACTTGCCTAAAGAGTTGGGTACCAGGCTCAAAAATTCTAGTTGCCATTGCTGAAGTCTGAGTCATCACACAGGAAAACACAGCTCTCACCAGCTAGTAGCTTCTGGGGACACTGAGAAAGGGGTAGGGTCTTGGAGAGAGTTTCCCAGAGAAAAAGTCATGATGACTTTTGTCCTGGCTCTACACATTGGCCTTATTTATCTTGTTATTATTTTGGTGGGAGGAGATCAGGGGTTGAACCTACATCTCATACAAACTAGGCAAGCTGGCTGCCACTGAGCTGTTTATCTATTTTCAGGCAAGATCTCATTAAATTACTCAGGCTATCCTTGCCCTCACTCAGCAGCCCAGGTAAGCCTGAACTGGCATTCTGATTCCTTCGTCTCTGGAGCAACTGGGATTACGGGCCTGTACCACTAGGCCTAGGTTTGGTTCTTAAGCTCCATACAAAAATCCTTGCTTCCTATCCAGGAGTAAAAATGTACAAAAATTTTCTGGAAAAAAAAAGTCCTTTAAGTATAATAAGCCATCACCCAGCTGTCATTATTATGGGTTTATTTTTTCCTTATCATATGAGAAATACTAACACACTGCAAAGAGGCTACAATGAAACCTTAAAAGCAAATCAAAATAGATCTTGTTTTACTTTTAATTGAGAAATAATTGTATATATCCATAGGGTACCATGTGAAGTTAGGACACCTCTATACTATGGAACATTGAAATGATAGTAATTAACCCATCTGTAAACTCAGTACTCACTACTCATTGCTGGTGAAAGCCTTTAAAAGCTCTGGTGGATTTGGAATGCACAATGGATTGTCATTAACTATTCTGTCACATCCTGCAACAAATCATTACAATCTATTTCTCCTGTCTGACACTTGGTACCCTCTCACTATTCTTTTCAGCACAAAGCAATTAACATAGTTATTTGTTGCCTATCCATTCAGCTTTTCCTCCTGTGTAAAAATGTAACAAAATGCTATTATCAGCATCTGTAGCTCTGCAATCTTCAAGGACATCATGTCATTAACATCTTTGTGGCACTTTCTTCTTGTGCTAGGTAGATTTCATTAACAAAATGAGCCCTAATTCATTCTAGTGTGTTGTGGCCCATGTGTGCCGATGCTGGAGTCAGCATCATTGTCAACACACAGGTCTCAACAAATTGTTCTCTAACTGGAAAAGAGGTGTGGCAACTGGTAATCACCCATCAATTCCACCGTGCCTGTTATGTTCCCATAATAGGCCAAGCAGTGAGCAAATACTGTCTAATAAATTGACTTACTCTTTATAAGATGACTGTATGTGAGATTTATGCATGGAAATAGTTGGATTATTAGAAAGAAAAATTGGCTTCTTATGAGGCAGTGTTTTGTTTTGTTTTATTTTCTTTCTTTCTTTTTTCTTTTTTTTTTGGTTTTTCAAGACAGGGTTTCTCTGTATAACAGCTCTGGCTGTCCTGGACTCCCTTTGTAGAACAGGCTGGCCTTGAACTCAGAGATCCCCCTGCCTCTGCCTCCCAAGTGCTGGGATTAAAGGTGTGTACCACCACTCACCAGCTGAGGCAGTGTTGTTAATCCTGGCTGCATAATACATTCACTCGGGGCACTTTTAGTGACAACAATGGTTGAGCCTAACCCTGACATTTGAACTCAACTGGTCTGGGTAATTCCCTCATCAGCATGTTTGTTTTGTTCTTTATTTTTCTCCTGTGAGTTGAGGATCAAATTCAGGACCTCAGGAACTCTAGGTAAGATCATTTTCTCTGAACCACATCCCTAGTCCTACAAGCATGTTTTAAAAGGTGCACCTTAAGTTACAACTGAACCCATGTAAACATGTGCTTGTTTATGTATTTATAACATAAAAACATTTCTTGGCCTTACTTTGGATTTCTTCCCATCTTGCTCAGTGGGATGACCTTGTCCATTTTATGGTTTGATCAGAAACCTTAAAGTCAGTACAGAAAAGCCAATTTTTTGCCTGTCTTAGTTATGAAAATGACTGCACTGATTTTAACAAGATATTAGTAGCTAGAGCCCCACAGTGTATGATACAATTGATGGGGTGATGTTATGCATTCTAAATGTTAATTAATTGGTCCTGCTTGCTGTCTGTTACTTACATTGTCTCTGATTGGTTGAATAAATGCTGAGGCCTGAGATTGGGCAAAGACAGAGGTAGGCAGGACTAAGGTGTGCAGGCTTCTGAAACAGAGAGGTTGATGGGTAAGAGAAGCCTTCAAATGAAGAAACAAAGATCAGGAAGGAAGATACATGCCATAGGTTAGAGAAAAGAACCTCATTCTATGTGACCTGGAACATCAGCATAGCATGGAGAAAAACAGCCCAGGGGACATATGTATATTGTACAGGGCTTTATTCAGAAATAGAATTAAGAGCTAGCTTAGATGGGCCAAGAGTGATCAATCAGTCAGGCCAAGGCTTCTTGAAATTCATGTGGTGTCTGCTACTGAACTTTTAAGTTATTATTTAACACTTATTTATTACTAAATTCACTTATAACAAACACCAACAATTTCTTAACTATTAATCCTATAAATTCCTACAAACCTTTTAACCTATCCACTAAACCTATTGATAATCATAACTACTTTCATAACCTTTTAGAATGATAGTCTCTGGGGCAGGTCCTCAGTCGTCAGGAACACAGTATTTGTTGTAGATTCTTTAACACACTTAGCAGTCCTTCTTCTGGATCTCTCAGATGCAGGTTCGTCAGGGTAGTTGGTTCTGTGGGAGACTCCAGCCGTCTGCAGGCCAACTTACTTCTTTTGAATCAGGAACTCAGCTGCTCTGCCTCAGTCCTTAAAGCCAGGCACAGTTTCCCCTAGGCCACTGTTTGGACAGATCAAACCCCTCTAGGCAAAAGCTGAGCCACAGGGTCCAGTCCTTGGCCTTTTGGTGTCTTGCTCAGGCTTTCTTTGCTCACCGGCTTCCTTCTGCTTCAGGGAAATTGGGCCATTGGTCTACCAGCACTTTCTCCAGCAGTACTCTCGGAGCTCTCTCGTATCGGCGGGCTTAGCACGCAGCTCTCTGGCGTCATCCACTTGTCCTTAAATAGGATCACTCCTTGTTCCACCTGCTTCAGCTTAATTTGGGCTCTGCCCACTTAGCAGTTGAAAGCAATGCCAGGTCATAAAGTCTTTCCTTGTTTCACCTGGCTTCAACCTTGTTTTTCAGTCCAAAGAGACTCCCCTCATTTCACCTGACTTCTTCCATAAGCTGATAAGCTAATTGCTCACAGCAGTTGATCTTCATGCCCAGAATTAAGAGACTGTATCAGAAACTTAGGTATTCACTAAATCTAACTTATATTAACCTATCAGCCCCTACAGTGTCTTTGTACTCATTTATAATGGCTGGTTAAGGATTAATAGCCACTGAACCAATTAACAATAATATAAATGCTAGTAAACAATTTAATTAATTATTTCTACAAATGGCACCCAACATAATTTAATTAGTCATTTTTCTACATATAATGATAATAACTGATATGTAGTAACCCAAGGTTTTCATATAAGAAACCTAAAAATTGACAGTTTTTGGAAAAGGAACATATTTGAGAAAGGTCTAATACAATTAATTATTCATAACAAAAGTAAAAACCCTCTTACCTAGAAGTGTTAGAGAGTGTTTCTAATGTCATGTGATTGATAGTGTGGATATTGATTGTCCCCCCAAAGTCCTCATGTTGAAGGTTTGGCCCCGTGCCTGAGGAACTACTGGGAGATGGTGGGACAGCCACAGACAAGCTGGGGTTTCTCTTGTTTTCCTTGGATGGAAATCTGATTAGGAAAAGTACAGTTCTCTAGCACTTAGCAGCTCTGAACTGAGGGTGCTGGGAAGCCCATCTTTTGTAGTTTTTTAGCTCTGGGTTTTTAAGCTATTGGCCCAGCAGTTAGTACTTCAGCCGGGGCTTAAGACATTGAAAACTTAACTATTGGCCTTATAGCTCCAGCTATGTGACCCCCACTCCCCAAGCTGAAGCCAGTAACTCATCATGGCTTTGCAGAACTCTTTGAGCATCTAAGGCTCTCCCATGTCCTCAGCTCTCTGCAGTCTCTGCTGTTTACTTGCACCCTTGGCTCTTTGTGGCCCTTTGCCTTCTGTGCTCTGTTCCCCATTGCCTCTCATCTTTTTCATCTACCGTCTTCCCTGGGGTCAGCTCTCTGCTGTTTCCGCAGCTGGATGCTCTCTGAGACATATCTTCTATCTCCTCAGAATCTATGTCTATAACTGGATCTACTTATCACTGCCAGAAAGAAGTCTCTTTGGGGAGTAGTTGGTTTTAAGCCTTCCTTCGGCAACCTAGAGGGTTTTCCTAACAGTTCTCAGCTGTGACTGTCCAGGTGGCAGCTCATGGATCAGCTGAAGCAGTGGCTGCTCCTGTGGCCTCTATGAGAACCACAGCTGAAGCTGAGATTATCCTCTGCTTAGCCTCCAGGAGGGCTGGGATGCTGGCCACAGACTTGGAGGACTCAGGAAGCACAGAGACAACAACAGCAGCTCCTGTCCAGCTTTTGTCTCCGTCTGTCCTGATGTACTCAAGCAGTCAAACTGGCCCTGACAGTTTAAAAAGGAACACCATTAAGAGATGCTTACAATAAAGATTTAAGATGCAGTGAACTTTTTAAAAGAATACTTAACCTCTAGTCAAATACTTTATGGAGGGTCAAGTCCTTGTGTTTAGCATCCTGAGGAGGTGGAGCCTAGTGAATGGAAATGAGATCTTTGGGAATACTCAGCCTCTTCTCTCCTTTTCTTCCTGCCTGCCATGATGGACTGCCTCCTCATGAGCTCAAAAAATGTGTGTGGGTGGTAAGGGGAGGGGGAGAGTTAGAGCGGAGGCGGACCCATGTGGAAAAGTTTAGAAAGCTAGTTACCCTCTTTCCACCATCTTTGCCCATAGCCACCATGGTGCACATGAATGTCCTCGAAGATGCTGTCAAGAGCATAACAATGCTGAGAAGAGAGGAAAATGGCAGGTCCTCATCAGGCAATGCACCAAAGTCATTGTTCCTTTCCTGACTATGATGATGAAGTATGGTGACATTGGAGAATTTGAGATCGTTGATGATCACAGAGCTGGGAGAATCGCTGTGCACCTCACAGGAAGGCTGAATAACTGTGAAGTGATCACCCCTAGACTTGATGTGCAGCTCAAAGATCTACAAAGATGGCAGAGCAACCTGCTACCATCCTGCCAGTTCAGTTCATTGTAATGACAACCTCAGCTGGCATCATGGACCACGAAGAAGCAAGACAAAAGCACACAGGAGGGAAAATCCTGGGATTCCTTTTCTAGAGATGTAAAACCATACACAAAAAGCCTCTGTGGACTGTGGCAGGGGGTGGGGGGAAGCTAGTTATCAGGCATTCTGTTACAATGACATAAAAGCTGGGTAACACGTCTGATAAGACTGTCTGCCAACACACTAATTAGACATTTCTAGTCACGAAATGTTTGAAGCATCTGCTTTAAGATTGGCAACAAGATAAGATGACCCATTTTATTATTGCCACTTTCCCAAACCAGAATAATCTCTAACTGCATTCTAAATGTTTCTCCATATACCCACACACTAGTGCAGGTCTCCCTGCTCATCAAAGAAGGTTGGTTTTGCAGCAGACAGAGACCATCACAAAAACCCACAACTGGTCAGAATGCAGAAAACAACTGAATGTGGGGTGATCATCCCCAATTGACACATCTACAATGTAACCCCTATACCTATGTCTCAGGGAACATTGAAGAAGAGGAGGCAGAAAGATGGTAAGAGCCCGAGGATTGGGATGTCTGCTGAGAGATAGTTTTCCTTTTTCTTTTCTTCCTTTTTTTTTTGATTGGATTTTCAAGACAAAGTCGGAGTTTCTCTGTGTGTCCTTGGCTGTCCTGGACTCACTCTGTAGACCAAGTTAGCCTTGAACTCACAGAGATCTGCCTGCCTCTGCTTCCCAAGTGCAGGCATTAAAGGTGTGTGCCACCACGCCTGGCAATAGTCTTTCTTACATATGACAAGGAAGTTCAGGGCACCATGTTTCTCTGCATCCTCACCAATATATAATGTTGGTAGTGTGACAGCGATCCCAGCAGGTGCAAGCTCAAAACCATGGTTCTGATGAGACACTGTCTAGCTTAGCCTTTTAGCCGTTTGTGTCCTTGTCTGTGGAGAGGTATCTACCCAGCCTCAGGGATCTCATCAGTGGTGGATAACAACACCACCGACTCCGTACAGTGATTTTTCTTTTTCGAGACAGGGTTTCTCTGTGTATCCCTGGCTGTCCTGGACTTGCTCTGTAGACCAGGCTGGCTTTGAACTCACAGAGATCCTCCTGCCTCTGCCTCCCTAGTGCTGGGATTAAAGGTGTGTGCCACCACTCCTAGCTTTGTAAAGTGATTTTTGTACCCTGAAAGTTAACTGAATTGTTTTGAGAGTTCTGACAGTTTGTGTATGTGTGTGTTTTTAAAAGTTTTTGAAACATAAAGAACATACCATCTGTAAAAATAAATTATATTATTTCTTTCTGATTCAGATGCCCTTGTTTCTTTGTCTTACTAAGTCCTTTTGCTAGAATATAAATTGTTTACAATGCCCAGCCACTTTGCTGAGTCTTACGTGTCTTAAGTTTTTTTTTTTTGAGAACATACAAATTTATTGTAATTTTGCCTTTAATATATAAAATACAAATAAGTTATAAATTGTACAGTGGTATTTATATAATTTTTATTTATTTCCATTCTATTTGTGTAAAAGTAAATGACAGTAAAAGCAAGCAATACTTGATGCATATGGAAATATCCTTATTTTGTTACTGATCTAAGTTACACAAAATAAAAAATAAAATACTAATTTCCTAAACAAGGGAAACAGGGTTAACCACAGTTCCTGTGACAGCTGAAGACTGTAACTTTCCTTGACTAGCTGATTTTATGAACAGGCATTAGACATGGAGTTATATTATTTTTCCCACATTTGCAGAGGATTTCCCTGTCAGGTGTGTCTCAGTGTCATAACCACAGCCCCACATTATGTTTATTATGTTAGTAATCCAATGTTAGTTCTTTCCTCGATTTTACACACTTGCTTAGTGAGGAAGGGCCAACAATGGAAAAGTCCTTCATTTCTACAAATAAAAGAAAAGAAAGAAAAAGAAAAAAAGTTCTGTGTAGCAAGGTGGCTTTTTTTTTATAGTAGTATACACTCTAATTTATTTTACTACACTTAATTCCTTATGCCTCCTCCCATCCAACCCTTGTTCCTTTCAACCCCCCAACACTAGGTGGGAGAGAAAGAAGATTAGAGGGAAAAAGGACAGAGTTCTCTTTGAGCTACTTCCTGCTGGTTAGAGTCATTGGGTTCTTTGGGTGTATGTAATACCAGTCTCAGTAGAAGTGCAGGTGACAGCGGCAGGAAGAACAAGCAGTAGTTTGGGGGACCATCATCAGCTGGGAGAGCAGCAACTGCTTTCTTCTTTGTAGTCCTTTCTCTTCTTTGTAGAGCCTCCTTCTCCTTGGGGCTCTGGCTTTTTATCCCTTTCTCAAATCCTGTGAGTTAAACTTGCTTAGCTGGTTGAGCCACGCCCCTGCTAGCTCATGAGACAGTTAACACTTTACACCTGTGTCTTAAGCAGCCTCACACCTAGGATTAAACAAAAACATTCTCATAATTGGTTATTTTAATAAACTCATACCACAGTTCTGTACCAAGATATTTGGGCAGCAACTATGATTAAGGACTTCTTTTGAAGCATCCAATAGACACACAGTCCCTTTGCTAAGCATGGTTGGAGGATCTGCTGCAGTATTCTTGATCTAGTCTGGCAACTCATCACAACAAATCCCGCTCAGTCTGAGATGCTGCAGGCGTTTCCAACTGGGACTCCTCAGTTGGAACTTCAGGCACCTTTTTAGCATTCCCATGGTCCAGCAGGGCTGTTTGGTGACATCTGCCCTCTGGTGAAGTGTCTTCTCTACTTTTTGTTGTATCCATCACATCATATTCAGTCAGCTCTTTGTTTTCAGACTCTCCAACTTGGTTTGAACATGGGTTTTTGTGAGCTCTCTTGGCTTTAGAGTTTAGGTGTCCTTGAACTGGTTTAAATCCATCCCTAACTTCTCAGGTGACAGAGTCCCAGGAAGTAAATTCCATACTCTTCTCCTTGTAATCCAGGTAAACACCGTCTTGGATGTAGGACTTCTAACAACCGAGCAATGCCGAGTTCTTGAAATATTTCTATAGTTCACTTTCATGACAGGTGTCTTTGGATCATTGCTGAACATAGGTGGACATTTCCGTTTTAGGACTTCTAGGGTGCTCTCACTATCTGAAAATCCAAGTTCTATTTTCTTCATTTTTTGAAAATGTTTTTTCCTGGTGTTTCGTTCTTTTTCATTCTCACCAGTATTACTAGGTACCTGGGTGGGGGTAGCTCTTAGTAATCCTCCAGAACAAGTGCACACAAGGTCCCCCTGTCAGTGTCATTCTGGAGGCAATGTCAGCTGAAGGAACTCCTTTCTCCTCACTTCTCAACACCTGCAGCCTCCCTGGAGGACCATGATGGAAAACTGGGTTTTGACACATCTCAGTTACACTTGCACAGTAGGTTGCATTCATAAACGCCAGCAGTCTCTGCAGTCTTTTATGTTCATATGGAGTCCACACCCCGTGTACGGACAGGGGCATTTTTGGCATTCTTTGCTGTCAGTGGAGACCTACGTTATTTTTCCTTTAAGCCTATGGAGCTCTCAAACAGTCTCGTGAATCAGAAAACACGCTAGGAAAGTTTAGGTAGTAGACTGGGGGCCATGTGATCTTTCTGTACTGAGACTGTGCACATTCCCTCCTGTCAGTTTATTTACAGAAGGTTATTGGTACTGATCCCACCTCATTACCAACATCCACACCAGTTAGAACTTTGCTTTGCTTTGGGTAATTCTTAGTCAACTGAATGTAAACTCTGAAAAAACTTGCCTGTGATCAAACAGCTGCATTGTCTCGAGCAGGCAAGAGACTTCCTCCATGTCTTACAGAGTCCCTCCTCATGGAGAGCAGAGGACTGAGAGCTTGTCTATGCGCCGTCTTTGGAAGTGACATCTGATTGGTAGCTGCAGAGGGTTTTCTCCCTTTAAGGTGAGTGGCATTTCCATTAGATAAGCGCAGGAACAGGCATGACTCTGGTGAGACTAACTCAAAGGGGATTCTGTCCCCTTAAGTCTGCACCTTTACATTTCAGAGGGAGGGCTTCTCTTCTCTGCAGATCCTTTGCTGGTGATAAACTCTTACAGCTGCTTTAGTCTCCAGAACCATGACTTGGACACACACTCTATCTGGGGCAGATCTACCTTTCATCTTCTGTTTCAGTGACTGGAGCATGTCTTGTGATTTTTTTTTTTTCAGACATGATGTTTATTTACCATCATTTATTTTATTTTATTGTTTCTTGAGAGAGGGTTTCTCTGTGTAACAAAGCCCTGGAGGTCCTGGACTAACTTTATATATCATACTGGCCTCGAACTCACAGAGATCCACCTGCCTCTACCTCCCGAGTGTGGGATTAAAGGCGTGTGCCACCATGCCTGGATTTTGCCATCATCTTGTAGCTCCATCCAGAACGTCTTCATATCAAAGACATTTCCTCTCATCTTTTGGTTGTGCTTATACAATTTTCTTCAAAATTAAGTTAATCAAAAAATGTATCACGAACCACATTGATTGGAGAATATAACTGGAGTATACCTGGAGGCTCTAATGAAAACTGTAGTCATCGAACAGTGTATGTCAGTATGAATTATGTTTTAATTAGGGTTTCTATTGCAGTGAGGAGGCTCCATGACCAAGGCAACTCTTAAAAGGAAAATATTTAACTGGGGCTGGCTTACAGTCCAGAAGTTTAGTGCATTACCATCATGGCAAGAAGCATGGCAGCATCCAGGCAGACATGGTGCTGGAGAGGGAGCTGAGAGCTCTGCATCTGAATCCACAGGCAGCAGGAAGACGGGCCTGGCTTGAGCTTCTGAAACCTCAAAGCTCCCCCCTCCACACACCTCCTCCAACAGGGCCACAAATCCGAATCATTTGAAATAATGCCACGCCCCACAACCTATGGGAGCCATTTTCATTCAAACTACCACAATTACCTAATGGTCTTTGATATTTGATAGACATTGTGCTTGAAGAGACTTTGAGAATGATTACTAGTCCAAGTGAAACAGGCACACATATCTTCATTAACACCTAGATTGACAGCTGCATCAGGACCACTGACAATGTCTTCTTAAATTTTAAAACTAATTTGGTGTTCTGGTCCACAAATGCAAGGCGCATTCTGTGAAACGGGGCAGTGGCTAACCCCTCAATGCTCTGCTTCAGTGCTGTGTGCAGCTGCTCAGGTGCTGGGCAATCTCCTTCCGCTACCCACACTCAGCCCTTCACAGGCCCATAGACGTAACGTTCCTGTTCTCTTCACGTTATGCAGTGCCCACATATGCATCGGTTTATGTATGCATATATCACTGGCTAGACTGCACATACGAGAGGGAACACGTGGGGTTTTCTAAGACAGATAGTCCTGGTTACTCCTCTCCACAGTGGGGATATCTTTGTTCTCTGCCATTACTGAGCTCACAGTCTGACAGGGCCCTAATGTGGCTGTGAAAACTTCCATGCAAAAGGATGTGGTTGTCTAACATCCTCTTGGGAGCCGGAAGGATGTTAGCTTGCCCAAGGTCCAGAATCTACACTCTGTTAGAACTCTGTTGGAGGGAGACATTGCTGTCCAGCAGAGAGCTTTCTTCCCACACTATCAAATGGATTCTTGCTTGCTCTCAGGTCTTGGCTAGGGAATTCTGACCCTTTTATGGAGACAGGGCTCAGACAGCCTAGGCTGGCCCTGACCTCTATACCCTCTTGTGTCCTCATTCACATGCCAGTCTGTGAGCTGGTATTACCAATGCTTGACACCACATTCTGACTCTCTCTAATGAGTTTTGAGGGGACTGAAATTCTTGTCACACAGACATTAGCCGGTTTGACATCAGGGGTTTGCCACAGTGATGCTCTTGAGCCAGTTAGATTTATTCATATGATAATCTTGGGTTTCACTTTGACTTATAGTCTACATGAAGCTATTTAATTATCAATTATTAAGCAACCTTGTTCATGCTCAAATATTGGGTCTTTGGGCAAACAGTTTTACATCCACAAAGAGAGAGCCTGGGATAAAATACTACATAAATGAGCAGCCTGCACGGGCTCAGGCTGTAGTGTGAGTGGCCTTGGGGACTGTTTTAGTTCCTTTTCTGTTGCTGTGATAAGATTCCCTGAAGATAAGCCTATAAGACAGGGAAGAGAGGTTTATTTCCTCCCAGCTGTCTATCATACAGTGGAAATGCAGCAGCAGGAGCTCAGGGCAGCAGGTCACATTGCACTCACAGTCAGCAGGCAAAGAGAGATGCATATTAATGCTCAACTCAATTTTTCCATTTTTTTGCAGTTCAGGATCCCAGTCTGGGGAGTGGTGCCATCCACAGTGGATAGATTTTCTGAACTTAGTTAGCCTCAAGATAATCCCACACAGGCATGCCCACCCTCCAGGTGCTTCTAGATCTCAAGTTGACAGTTGAAATGAATCACCAGCAGGCATGCTTTGCAAGCTGGCATGCTTTGAAAGCAGACATTTTAAAGAACCTCTAAATCACAGGTCCTCTTCTTTCTCTGGAATATGATGCTGACAATGCCTAATGACATCCATCTGTCTCTCAAAGGACTCAAAGAGTGGTGTGGCTCTGCTTAGCAGAAGCTCATTTGTACTAAAGAATGGAGGGGAAGGCTTTCAGGAGATTGACCCACCTGCTATCTCTGTTTCAACAACCCTTATTACTCCTTTGTCTGTTCCATTATTTTTGTTGACTATTCACCCCCAAATATAGCAACTTAAGGCAAAAATAATAATTTAAAAGATGCACTGTTTCTGATCCTCCATTTTTTCCAACTCCTGTAGGTGTTTGTTAGGCTCGGCTGGTGGCTTGGCCTTGGGGTCTCTTGCAGCCTTTGTGGCCCAACAGTGATGGTGGTGTCCTCTCTCCCATATCTCCTGGTCATCACCTAGCACCTGCCAGAACCTTGTCTGGAGTTTGGGCAGGACCCTCTCCATGTGGCTTATGGGTCTCTGAAGCATGGAATTGAGTGAGAGCGAGCCTCAAGAGATCGAAGCTGAAGCTTTTTATCTCTTCAAGGTATTGAGCTCCAGGAACGCAACAAAAACTCAGAGAGAAAGAAACAGGGACACTCTAGGGAAGGAGACATTTTCACTGGGTCTGGGTATGGGAATGAAGACGGGAACAATTCTGCTTCTATAGCTGAGCAACTTCAGGCCAGGCACGATGCTTGGGGTGAGGAAGACATGAGCAGTATAGCAGGTGGTAATGCCTTGTCTTTTCAGAGTCCTGAAGGCTCCATCCTTTCGTTTATCTAACCTATCACCCATTCAGGGAGTCAGCCATCAATACAGGTTGTGCTGGATAATTTTTATTATGTCCACCTGACATAAGCTTGGTGTGTTAGTTTGGGTTTTATTGTTGTGAAAAGACACCATGACCACAGCAACTCTTATTTAAAAAAAAAAAGGAAGCATTTAATTGTGGACTTGCTTACAGTTTCAGAGGTTTAGTCATTATCAGCATGGCTGGAAGCATGGTGGCACACAGGCAGACCCGGTGCTGGAGAAGGAGCCAAGAGTTCTACATCTTGGTCCATGGGCAGTAGAAGGGGACTGGGTCACAATGGGCATAGCTTGAGCATATGAGACCTCAAAGGCTGACCCAACAGTGACACACTTCCCCCAAGAAGGCCACATGGACTCCAACAAGGCCACACCTCCTAATAGTGCCATTTCTATGGTCAAGCATTCAAACATGAATCTATGGGACCATTCCTATTCAAACCACCACACTTGGGGTATCTGGGAAGAAGGACTCTTTTTTTTTTTTTAAGATTTATTTATTATGTATAGTGTTCTGTCTGCAGGTATATCTGCAGGCCAGAAGAGGGCACCAGATTTCATTATGGATGGTTGTGAGCCACCATGTGGTTTCTGGGAATTGAACTCATGACCTCTGAAGAGCAGCCAGTGCTCTTAACCGCTGAGCCATCTCTCCAGCCCGGAAGAAGGACTCTTAACTGACAAAATGCCTCTATAGGACTGGCCTGTAGAAAAGTTGGCTGTGGGGGTGGGAGTGGATATGTGTTTGTGGGGCGGTTCTTGACTGATGATTGATGTGGGAGCCCCCAGCTCACTATGGGCAGTACCACCCCTGGGCTGGGTAGTCCTAGGAACTATAAGAAAGCAGCCTGAGCAAGGAGACCAGTAAGCAGCACTGCCCTGTGGTTTCAGCCTCAGTTCCTGGCCCCACATTCCTGCCCTGACTTCCTTCAATGATAGATTGTGTTGTGGAACTGTAAACTGAAAGAACCCCCTTCCCATCCCCCACCCCAACTTGCTTTTGGTCTTGGTATGTTATCACAGCAGTAGAAACCACAACTAAAACACAGGTGCTGTGCTTATGGGGTGCATGATTTAATATAAGCTGGTATGTGTGACTCTCAGCTGCTCAGAGTGTTGTGTGAGAAGGAAGACATGCTGGATGCCAGCAGGCATGAAAAACTGTGCCCATGAGATACGAGCCATACAGGTGAGGCCAGCAGCACCCATCCTCAAACCTGCAGCAGGCTGGCTTTTAGAAGGCTTTGCTGAGGTTCTTCCTGGCAGAGAGTTACTGTAATATGCCTGCCTTTTTGGAAGCTGGTTGCTACTGAATTCTTTCCAGCTGTCTCTCCCTCTCTTCCAAAGGATTTCACAGTCCTCTAGACCTTAGTTACAGACAAGGACACTAGAGAAATCAAGGGGGAGGTGAATTTAGAGCATTTGCCAAACTGAAAGCAGGGGTCTGGCCTTCATTCACTTGCTCTTACAGGCCCTGGCTCCCAGGATGATGTTTTCTTCTCATGGAGCAGTATCAGGTAAGGTGCGGATGAGTCATTATCTCACAGCTTAGGAGAACCACAGGCTCTTTCCCCTTAGTGAATCCTGTGTCCCAGCGAGGAGGAGGAGTGGGCAAGTACAGTGAACATGGAGGAAGGACTTCAGTAATGTCCACAGTGAAGAGGGCAGGTACCAGAGCTGGGAAATCAAGTCTTTAGATGATCTCATGCCAGGACGAGGCTGGGAAATAAGACACATGGATGAGCTCCTTGCCTACTCCTTTTCACTGAAGTTCTTTCCAGAGATTACGGTGTGCCAGACAGGTCCCAAGTCCACAATGCATTTGGGGGACCTGTCACCAGGCAAATTGCTTATGGTTGTGCCTGAGAAATCATATGCAAGATTTGGGTTCAAAATTAGACTTCTTAGGACCAAAGCATGGCCCCAAACTATGGCTGCAGGGGACAGAACTAGAGTGGAGTCCAGCTTCAGGGCAGGGATGACACAGGTGCCCCGAGCTTAGACAGGAATTGATGCTGATGGGCAACACTCCTTGACATCGCCTGCTGCTCCTCATCTAGAGATCCTGCTTCTTTCCCCTCCCTCCCTTGGACATGGCCTCTACAGCTTTATGGTCCTGGCTGTGTGCTTGTCACCTTATCAGTTCACCTTGAACTTCTCAGTATTCTCCTGTCCTTGCTATCCCTAAGTTCTAACTTTGACTCTTGGCCATCCTCCACGACAAGTGTCCTCTATCTGTCCCATTTGCTCCTTAGCTCATGGGAGCCTGACCGGCCCGCCCCTCCACTGTGTGGTCCCTGACCACTGCACAGCATTTGGGAAGACCTTGCTGCTTGTCTGCCCAGTGTCAACTCCCCGTCCTGACCATGAGATACAGGTGTGTGCAGTTCCCCTAGTGGCCAAGGTTCTGCTGATACTGGCTGCTCTACTCGTATCCTGGGAAGAGCCAGGAGGTGCTGGGTTCCTGGTAAGTGTCACTGGATACCAGCTGAGTACTGGCTGATTAGGATCTTCAGCCCAAAGAGCCTGAGGCAGCAACCCATGCTCCCTGGGATGGTTCTTCCCCATCCACGTGGCACCACCACAGAGAGTGACGGAAACCCACTAGGCTTGCCTCCTCCATTTGTGGCCACTAAGGACTGTGTGAACTAAGGTACACTTCCAAAGCAGGCTAGGTTCCAGGTACCCAGCAGGAAGAAAGCCCTTGGCTGTGAAATCCTAATTTCAGCTGCTCTAAGACATTATAGGCCAGGCTGCAGAAAGGCTGTTCTTTTCCAGGCCACTGTGAAAACCATGCTCTCACTTGGAAAAATTTCCCTAAACGCTTATCATGGCCAGAGCTTGAGTGTCTAGACAACTACCTCACCAGGATCAATAGCCCATAGTAAGTGAAGGAGAAAGTTGTGCACTTGGGCTGCTAGCTGGTGGGTGGAGCTGGCCCGGGTGCTGACTCCTTCCTCCATACTCCACATCCTGTGAAGAGAGAACTGTCAGCTTCTTTCCATCTGCCTAGAGACTGCCTCAGAGCTGAGGAGTCAGACTCCTCCAGCCTTAGCAGGGGCAGTCTGGCAGCCCTGGGACACTATTGTTTACCGCTGTTGCTGAATACTGGCTTCTCAAGTAGACAGGAGGCTGGTCTGGCCTTCTCAGGTGCCACCTCTCCCTCCGATTCCCAGACCCAGGACACATTCAGTAAGTGAATTCCTTCACAGCAGGATCTGATATCCCTCCACAGTGCTTTGCCTGGGCCCTTTAACGCCCCAGCTCTTCTCAGGTCCTTTCTTTGTACCTTTCATGACCAGTCCATGCAACCTCCTGTTGGGACACTAACTGCAACTGGATTAAAATGCTAATTTTGTGGAGGTGATGTGAAGCCTTTCTGTCGTAAGCTACAGAATTCCTTTTTATTCTTTATTTTACTTTATGTGTTTTAATAATATTTTTATAATTTTCTTCACTGTTTATGCTTTTATTGTTGTTTTTATTTCTAGAAATATATTGTGGATCCAGAGAAATGCTGTTGATAATTACATTTTATTTTGTATACATGTGTTTTTATATTAATTCTAAAGCCTCTTGGGCTTTCTAATACTTAATAACTTTGGCAAATAAAATGTGATCGTATCGTTTTTCTCTCAGGATTTGCACTGATTACTTTTTACTGTGCTTTAGAATCCCTCAGAGTATGTTAAACAAAAATTACAAAAGCGGACAGTATGTACATAATTCTTGGCTTTAATTACAATAATGGTGATATTTTCCCATTTTAAAATGACAGTGATTTCACTAAGAATCTTGTGGTTAAAGCTGTTTTTTTTTTTTCATTCTATCCCTACTTGGCTAAAATATCTCATTAGGGATGGCAGGTGAGCATTTCAGATGTGCTGAGTGTGTTTTGATTTATTATTAAAAATTTCCTCCATAATGTATTAATACAAAATTACACATTTTGACAGACATCTAGGTCCTCAAACACTCCTGCTTGAAAGTAGATGTCTTGATATATACATAATAAGTAGATAGATATAGATAGATGACAAACAGGTAGATGATAAATTGATGATAGATGGATATAAAGACAGATTATAGATATGAGATGGTAGACAGATGTTTAACTACATAGATACACAAAGAGATTATAGATGTCCTGATACTATTGAATTAAAATATGAGTATTAAGATTATTAAGATTATAAAATAAATTGAGGAAATATGCATCTTTTCTATATGGTCCAGACAAAACAAAGGAAACATTTAGCCTTTAAAGATTTTATAAATTCAGCTTTGGATCCAGGCGGTCCTGGGGCCTTTTGTGATAGCAGTGCAGCCTTGCCCACGTGACCTTGGAGACTCAGCTTTCTAGTCACTGGAGATGGTTTTCTGGCCACCCTTCACCCCAGCTCTCAGCAGCGTTGTCACCACCCACACTCTCCTGCCCCTTCTCCAGGAACATATGTCTGACATGGCTTTGGGAATTATTCTTGTCCTCTATCTCATTAATTTCATCTCTGTATTGATTTTTCCTTTGTACTTTAAGGTTTAATTGTTTTCTTTTCCCTTTTTATTCTTTTGCTGTTTTGACCCTGCTGTCTTTCGTTCTGTGTACTCCTTCCTATTCTTTTTTTTGTGAGTGGCTGTATTTTTCCACCCTCCATCATTTATGGGGTCTTGGAACAGTAAGTTTGTCTTCTTTGGGTAAAAAGTGTAGCAGCCATTTCCACACAAAGATTTCTCAATTCTGTCCCCGTCCTCTAAACTAAAACTAAATTCACTTTTCCTTATTCCCCAGTGAGATTTGGAACACATGTGTTTCCCCCTTTCTCATCTCCTATTTATAATTCTTGCAATGATGTTGTACAATTTTTAGAAATTCCCTTATAGTTATTTTTCATGGGTTCTCAATGAGCAAGGATATGATACATTCTCACACAGACTGCTTAAGCAAACATCATGAGCTAAGCCCAGGCACTATAATCTTCTCAGAGTACTTTTGCAATGATTCGCATGAAGAGCATCTGGTATACCTGCCCTCGGAGCTCCCACCTGTCACCTCCTCTCTCCCACCTCAGTGGGGTGTTGGCCCAAGTAAGATTGTGAACTTGTGGTGTGTTCTCAGAGTTGCAGAGCACAAGAGGCCACTGCAGTGTTGTCATTTCAACATCTCAGGTCAGCATGAGAACTTCTCATTCTATGGCAGGAATCTTGTTCTTTTTGCTTATAAGACTCTCTCTCTCTCTCTCTCTGTAGTGGGAAGAATATTGGTTCCACAAAAGACATCAAAATCTAAATTACAGGACCTGTAAATGTAACTTTGTGGAAAACTGATCTTTGTAAGTGGCAGGGCATTCAGGGTCTCAAGATGATTGTGCAGATAGTGTGGGCCTAAATCCAATGTCAAGAGTATTTAGAAGAAATAGGGGGAAAGGGAGAAAGAGCTGGGACATACAGGGTGTCCTGTTTTCATTTCTGGTGCTGTAATAAATTACTCTGGTGAAAAGCAACTTAGAGAAGACAGGCTTATCTTACTGGTAACAATGTACCAATTCCAGGTTACATTCCGTCACAGCAGGGAGGTCAGGGCGGCAGGAACAAACAGCTGCAGCCAAGAGCAGAGAGAGAAGCAGTGCTTGAGCTTACTTGCTCTATTCCCACACAGTCCAGGATGCAAACCCAGGAATGGCGCTACCCAATGGTCAGGTCTTCCCAGGATGCAAACCCAGGGCACGGCATTCCCCCTTTAATTAATGCAGTCAGGGCTATCCACAGACATGCTCACCGGCCAAACAGATACAGATGGTCCTCCATTGAGACTCTCAATAGTGTCAAGTCACCAAATAAAGCTACCCATCACAGCAGAGAAGCCTGTGAGGAGCAAGACAGAGGCAAAGATGGGACCACTGATGTTGGGATGCACTAGAGCTGGTGGGGTGATGGCTGAAAGAAGGTCAAGTGCCTTAGTGACAAAACAATAGTAAATTCTAGATGGAATAAAGACATACTAACAAGTATAGTCTTATAAAGAAATCTAACACAGTTGGTTAAGTTTAATACATCAATTATAGCAATTTGAATGTCTACATACAATGGAAAAAGTCACCAACAGTATTTAGATGGTAGCTCTCTCATAAAGCATCTGTAAGACAGATGATGCATGTTAGATTTCTAAAATTTAAAAATTAAAAAGTAAATCTTACCTAATATTTTAAATGGGCAAAGATTATTAAAAGATGAAGTTCTTGTGAGTCAGCCCTGGGGGTGTGAGTGTGAGAGAGCTCTGCCTTTTGTCTACTTTGTGATGGTTTTGTCAAGGGAGAGATCCCCTCCTCTCCCTTTGGCCTTCACCACCAGTGGCTGACAGGAGATCTGGCCCCAATGGAGTCACAAGAGCAGGAGAGCTGTCCCTGCCCCTCACATGCTCCAGCATTTGGGAGAGCAGGTCCTGCACATCATCTTGCCAGCACAGTAGAACTGACCCTGGATGTGGGGATTGCAGGTGAACCAGCCCTGAGGGTGTGAGCCCAGTAGAGCTGGTGCTGACTCTTGTCCACTGAGTGGTGACATTGGCAAAGGAGAGATCCCTCCACTCTCTTTTGCCCTTGCCACAGGTAGTAGGTGGGAGAGTTGGCCCTGATGTGGTCATGACAGCAGGAAAGCAGGCTCTGCACCTTATAGGAGGAAGCACTTATTTTAGGGTTGCAGTTCCAGGGATGTAAGAGTCTGTCACCTTCACAGAGGGAAAGTGGCATGGTGTCAGGAACAGCTGAGACCTCACGTCTTCAATCACAAGCAACAGGAAGAGAAAGCAAATTGGAGCAGTGCCTAGATTTGAAGCCTGGAAGTCTGTCCCTGGTGAGGTACTTCCCTCAGCAAGGCCACACTTTCCAGACAGCACCATCAGCTGGGGACCAAGTATTCAGGTGTCAGAGACTATGGTGGACATTTCTCATTCAGATCATTACAGAATTTATAGGTTGGGTTACTGACGTGAGAAGACCCATCTTAAATGTGGACAACATTATCCCATGGGCTGGGGTCCTCAACCCTGAACTCAGAAAACACAGAGGAAAGTGAGCTGAGGGCCAGCATTCATATCTCTGCTTCCTGGCTGCAGAGATCGATGGGGTTGGCTGCCTCAAGCTCCTGCTACTGTACCTTCTCCACCATGGTGGGCAGGACCTCCAAACTGCAAGCCAAGCAAACATTCCTTCAGTTGCTTTTGTTGAGGATTTAGTCTCTGTACTGAGATAAGTAGCTAACAAGGCATGCCTGTGAATCAACAATGTGGGACTAGACAGTGGGATAGACACAGGTGGCAGGTTACATGGCGGGGGTGTTGTCTGAGCAAAAAGCTCGAATCCACATGTGGTGGAACATGTCAGCAACCCCAGCATCTAGGAGGCCAAAGCAGGAAGACTGAGAGTTCAAGGCCAACCTGGAGTATATAGGGAGATCATGTGTCTAAAGAAACAACAAAAAAAGGGAAAAGACAGATGCAGACAGGCTTAGAGGCAAATGATGACAACCACCCTATATATACACATAAATGTGTATATATACACATACACTTGTATATATATATACATATACTTGTATATATATATATACACACACACACACTTGTATGTATACACATACACTTGTGTATATATACACATACACTTGTATATATATACACACACACTTGTATATATACACATACACTTATATATACATACACACACTTGTATATATATACACACACTTGTATATATACACATACACTTGTATATATACACACAGACACATGAATGTATACAATGAGCATATAGTAGTGCCCACATATGCATGTATGTAAGGTCTGTGAGGTTTATGTGATAATGGAGGAACAAAAGTATGAAGAGAGATGTTCTAGGATTGTAGCATTAGTCACATGGGAGTGAGATGAGATTGGTGTGGGGCAGCAATAGGAGAGATGGAGGATGAATGATATCTGTATCAGTCCACTCATAAGAATCCCATTCCATGCCTGCCCATGAAGGTGTGAATGGTACCTGTGAGACACGCATCCCATTCATAAGAATTTCCACCCAGGGAGCTAGCGAGGTGGCTCAGTGGCTAAGGACACTTGCTGCTCGTGCCAAGAACCCAAGTTTAGTTTCCACGTACATGGTGCCTCACAACTCTTCAGGCACACACAGTGTACATATATACATGCTCAAAACACTTATTTAAATAAACTAAAACAAATCTTAAAAAAAAATCTCTATCCAGGCCTCTTTGTTTATGAGTGGATGATACCTGTGAGCTATGCAGCCCATTCGCAATGATCTCCACCTGCGCCTGGCTGTGGTCATGTGATTGCTTCAGCAAAGGCTACTCAGTGTGCCAGTAGTGAGTACCTGTGGGAAGTAGGGCTCTAGAACTAGGGCTAATGCTCTATAGTGTTCAGAGTCTTCATAATGACTGAACTGGGGGAAGTGGAGCCTTTTCTACTGTGAGTGCAGAAAGATGCTGTTTGGTGATTGTGTTCAGTCAGGTGCAGAGTCTGCAGCAGAGTGTAGAGGGCTCTGTGACCCTGACCTCCTTTCTGTCCTGTCCTGGACTGCTTACAGTTGACAGATGGGCACTGTTCCTTCCAGACCCAGTGCCTCAACAACTGCTGGCCATCGAGAGAAACTGAAAACCTCACCTCTCACCCAGTGCGGCATATAGGCATGTACATATATATGCCTGTGTGATCACATGCTCACATGGGCATGCAAATGTGGGCACTTGCTTCACACCCTTCATGCATGTCTGCATCCTCACAGAGTACACATATAGATGTACACACAATAATGCTGCGTGTGACTCCTTCCATCCTGTGCATTTCTTCCCAGATGTCACCTATGCAAAGCCCACCCTGGCTTCCCTGGAAGGATAAGGTCTACTTCCTGGTGGCACATGGCTTCCAGATAACACCATAGTCACAGTATTGGCAGGTGGCCATATGTGGGATGGGAGGGATTCTGCAGAAAGCCTGGTAGACAATGCTGCAGTGTCCACAGTGTGCGGCTAATGGCTGAAGCAATGGTGGGAAAGTAAGTGAAACCTTAAGTGGCTTCCCAGTGTCCCTCAGAAAGGCTGGCCATTGTGACCAGGACCCACATGCTTTATTCCCTTGCTCTTGCTGGCCATTGTAACATGGCTATGTTTACTTCCTGTCTTATGACAGGAAGAGAAGCAATGCAGACTCAGCCGCAAGACACTTCCGGATACAGACTGTCTCCAGAGACAAACAGTCCAGAATCTCTGCATTCAGCTGCTTAAGCCCCATGTCCAGCAAACTCATCTGCAAAATAAAGTTCTAATAGAACCTACTGAATGCCAACACCCTCCTTTCATCTTCATCATCATCAGCATCTGCGCTGTCACATAAGCAACATCTTCACCATTGTCATCAGCAGCATCTTCGTTATTGGATCGTTGTCACCTTTGAAAGCACCCTCATGTTCACTTTCATTTTCCCCAATACAGGATCAGCTGTATCATCATCATATCACATTAGCATCAATAGCAGAAGTGTTTTCATCATTATCCTCTTCATTATGACATCATCATCATCATCATCATCAGTAGCAGCGGCATCATCACAGCATCATATTATCACCATATTGTATCACCATCATCAACACCATCATCATGGTAAACAACAACAATAGCATTCTTGCCAAGTAAGAAATCCTTGGTGCATGTGCCTACCATCATTGGAAGGCAGAGAGAGGTTAATCTTAAGACAGAACCAGTCTATGCATGGATATGGCTCCCTATCTCCTCCATTGGGCTGTTCATTCATCTTTCAGCCCACACTCCACTGCTGAGCACAGATATGTCCCTCTCTGGTCCTGTCTTGTCACTGTGGGACATTCCTGCTGCCATGCCCATCCTGCCCCACTTCTGAAGTTCTCTGTACTGTCCACTGAGCCAGGGATGTCTGCAGCTCAGAGTCTTGCTGGCAGAGTTGTGGGTTCTGGGTAAGTGATGTTGGGTCCAGTTTTTCCTAGTCAGGGCTGTCAGGAATGTTAGAGAGGCTCATCTGCAGGCCAGGCAGTGTGCTGCACCCAAGGGCTCCGGCTCAAACTTCTTCCCACAGTGCCCCACAGAGGGTTCCGCATATAGCACTTGGCTCAGGGATAGTTGTGTAATAAGTTAGTGTCTTGGTCTTTCTCCTGGGCAGATAAAATTGACTATTTAGGGAATGTCTTTATTTTTCTGGGTGGAAAACACAGAGAAGCATATAATTGTGGAGCTGGAAGGGCACGAGTATTGGGGTAGTGTTAAGCATTCTGAATGTTAATTAATTGGTCCTGCTTGCTGTCTGTTACTTACATTGATTCTGATTGGTTAAATAAAATGCCAAGGCCTGAGATTGGGCAAAGACAGAGAAAGGTGGGACTTCCTGAGGTTAGAGCAGGAAGCCTGCACTTTAGACAGAGGATTAAAGCATTCCAGCCAGCAGCAGGAAGGAGAAAGATTCTAACCAGGAGCAGGAAGAGGCACACACCATGGGTTAGAGAAAAGAACCTCATTCCACATGGCCAGGAACATCAGCATATCATGGAGAATGGCAGTCCAAGGGGACATATGTATATATGGGGTCATTTTGGGTAATAGAATTAAGAGCTAGCTTGGATGGGCCAGGATTGCACAACTCAGGCCAAGGCTTGTTAAAGTCCATGCAGTCTCTGTGTGCTCATTTATAATGGTTGCTTAAAGATTAAAGGCTGCTGAACAAGCAACAATAATATAAATACTGGTTAAATAGTTTAATTTTATTTTTTGTCTACATATGGTGTCCAACTATGGCAGTTAGAATCCATGCTTACAGCATGAGAAGGCCTTGGTGAAAGCCGGTTTCCTAGCCCAAGAGCAAGGAATGGAACTCAAATGCATTTCAAAGGTGCAGCTACCTTAACAAAAGCTGTTGCCTTGCAGCAAAGTTGGAGAGCTGAGGCTTAGCTCTCCTTGCATACTAAAAAGCTGGCAGCCTTCTAAACAGAATTTGAGAGCGGAATTAACCATCTAGATTAAAAATGGAGGAATTCATAATGCCTCAATACTTTTGGATTCCAATTGAGTTTGTTCCTCTTAGCATGCAAATGATTTTTACCCTGACAATTGTGGTTCTGTGTATCTTTTTTCAGAAAGTTCAGACTAGGATAGTCTTAAAGGAAAGAATTTACAGATGGAATGCTAAATTGCCAACAATGATACTGGAGGAAGGAGCGAGGCCTTTCCTGATAAATAATACAAAATTGATGGCAGCTGGTGCTAAGAACTCCCTGGGTACTAGGTGCCTATCAGGAGATTCTGGTATTGGCCCACCAGTGAAATACAGTTGCAACTAGATTCCAAGGAATAATGAACAAAACTTTAATTGCAGCATGGGATGGCATGGTTAGACATGCCAAGGCTGGAATGTTGTTTCTTTGCTTGATGTCTTTGATTTTCCTATATCGGGAGGTAGAAAGGATATTTTTCTGATTTGGCATTGCTAAAACATAAGAGATTTTTGAAGATTTTGGGCAGATTTTGAATTGTCACTACAGTTCAAGGTTGCTCTCTGGGTTACAGAGGTGCTAAAATCTGGGATTTAAGTGATATATTTGAACAGGGTGGTCCTGGCACACACCCTTAATCCCATCACACTAGAGGAAGAAACAGGAAGATCTCTGGATTCTAGACCAGCCTGGTTTAAACAATGAATGCATGGCAGGAACCCTGCTGATAAGACGAGGCTGCTTACTAAAGACAGCCTAGAATTCAAAAATGACACATTTTTTCCTTGATGTTAAGTTTAATAACGTCCTTACTGATCTAATGGATAAATGCACACTATCTTAAATTTACATAAAGAGAAAAAGGTCACAAGCCAGTCTTCTTAGTTGTGGGGCTACCATTGGAGAACTGATTTCAAGAGGCATTTTGCCCCTAAAAGAGATCTGTTAATTGCTGGGTTTGGTGGTGCATGCCTTTAATCCCAGAACTCTGGAGGCAGAGGTAGGCTAATCTCTGTGAGTTCAAGGTCAGCCTGTTCTACAAAGTGAGTCCAGGACAAGGATACACAGAGAAATCCTGTCTCAGAAAAAGAGAGAGAGAGAGAGGGAAAGAGATATATTCTGTTAATCTTGTAAGGACCCAGAGTTAGGCTAGGGAAGAACATGCAAACCTCATGCCTCCCACAGCCAACAGTTAAGAAAAGCTAACATAAAATAGCATATCATGCTATTCTACAACAATCTCCTTAAGAATGGAGTTTCATGGGAGAATTGGAACTCAAACTAATACAAAATGGTTTAATTAATGTTATTGTTTAATAAGGGTAATTCAATTATTTAAGTTCATACCTTGATCTCAAAATTTGGGAGACAAGGTAAAAACAGTTTCCTTGTGTGTTCGAGGCCAATCTAATCTACAGAGCTCTGCAGAGCAAATCAAGACAGCCCAAGCTACAAAGAGAAACCCTGTCTCAATAAGGATAGATATATCCACATAGAAATTAAATCTCCAAAGAAAGGAGAAAAGGAAAAAAATATATATAAATGCATACCTTTGATCCCAAAACATGGGAGACAAAGACAGAAACAGATTGGTTCCTTTTGAATTTGAGGCCAACCTAATCTACAAAAAGCCAGAACAACACAGAATAAACCTATTTTAATCAATTAATAAATGTATATCAACTGTAGAGGAGACTATTTAAACTTCATACAGTCTTATGCTCTATTTTCAATTTAAAATAGATTATATATAGCATGTATATGTAATACTATTACATGTCATGTTTTTATATGGCACAAATGGAGACTTGCAAATGTCTTTCTGCTGTTCAAAAACAGAAAATATTCCTTCATTGATTTGTGCATCCTGCACATCCAAGGCATTTTGGTAACTGCAGAACTATATGTTACTTGTGAGAAATTATATATTTTCAGAGCAAAGGGACCAGAGTCCAAAGAAGATAAGAAGAGTAACCCAAATGATCCAGCCTCATAGACTGTCTCAATAGCTGTTTCCTCCAAAATCTGCATCCAGAACAACTTCAAACAGCTTGCTGAGATGGTCCAGCCTCACAGACTATTCCTACCTGGACTTCAACAAAGCCCTAAACTTTCCTACCCAAAGTCCATCTTTGAACTACAAATTGCTCAGAACACTCAAATTGCTGAGTACATAGAGACTGGACAACAAATGCTACTATTAAATTGATTAACCATTTTATTTGGGCCCCCAAACAGGTTTTCTGCATCCCAATTCAGCAGGAAGCAGTTTTAAGAGAGCGACGTCCCATTCCCAAATAATGGGGTGGATGATTCTTTGGTCATTTGATGTGTTATAGATGTTGTTTAGAGGTAATGGCTACAAATTGTTAAATGGTCTTGTTAAGCAAGATATAGGAGATTAGATTCAAGGACTATTCTATTTTTTTCTTTTTTCTATCCTTCTTTCTCTCTTATATAGGGGGAAAAGACTTGAAAAGAAAAAGAGGGGGATAAAATATAAGGATAGATTATTGAATCTGCTCTGAAACTCAAAACTATTATTATTCTTTAAATAAGGTTATCTTTCAATACATTGGTATAGAATTTTGTATATTGATACAAAAATAAGGTTAAATTTTGATTGATTGGTATAGAGTTTTATATTTTGACACATAATTTGTGTATTTCAACTCTTATATAAGGTATTAAAGTACAGGTTTACTTCCGATCCTTTCATGGTTGCTACTGCAATCTATTTAGGAGTCTGGGTAATACAGGTTGATTGCTGGCCAGTCAAGCTTCTGGTCATGTCAAATACTAGTCTTAATTTATCACAAAATAGACTTAATAGGTTAAACAGATAGTAAATGGTTAAAAATATACAGTTTGCTTGTTCATAGATAGATGATAGATTTATAAATAAATCGATAGATGTCTTCAGAACCCTCAGAGGCATACAGAAAATGGCATTTAAAGATGTGTTTATTATTTTAAGAATTATTTGACTTAAGACAGTCAGTTCCTGACAGCTCCCATTTGACTTGGAAGAAGAAAATGAGCATCAAAAAGAAATCTCCCATCAGGACATAATTCCTACTGGGCAAAAATGCCCCTGCTCTCTCAACAGACTACATACAGTCCAAAGATGGACCATAGCTTAAATGCAGGTAAGTCGATGTCCTGATTCTGCAGAGACAGAATGGGAAAATCCTTGTTTCCTGCTGCACAATTTAGTCTGTGAAAAATGCTTGGCCAAAAGGCTGAAGATGATGCTCCAATGATATCAAGAGATATTTGGGACTGTCTGGGCAACAAACTGTCATATTTCTTTTTGGAAGCTACTCTCCTAGGGTTCCTACTCACTCAAATAATAACTTTATCCCTTCTTATGTCTTTGATGGGGTTGAAGACATAATAGTTATAAAATTTCAATTGAACTTCAGTTATTTAGGATTTAAAAGGATATTTTCAAGTCTAAATAAAATCTTTAGGTTTATAAATATAGGATATGATAGAAATTACTTCGGTTCAGAATTTTAGACATACCAAGATAGATAAATGATATTTTTCTTCCTCAAGATTGCCTGATACAAATAGGCTAAGCATTATGTGCATAACTTTTATATATGGTTTTCTTGATTGTTTCATATTTGTTCTTACTGTTTTTACTATATGAGTTAAAAAATTTAGACTTTTTATTAGACAAAAGGAGGGAATTGTTGGGGTAGTGTTAAGCATTCTAAGTGTTAATTAATTGGTCCTGCTTGCTGTCTGTTACTTACATTGACTCTGATTGATTAAATAAAATGCCAAGGCCTGAGACTGGGCAAAGACAGAGAAAGGTGGGACTTCCTGAGGTTAGAGCAGGAAGCCTGCACTTTAGACAGAGGATTAAAGCATTCCAGCCAGGAGCAGGAAGAAGGAGGATAGACACCATGGGCTAGAGAAAAGAACCTCATTCCACATGGCCAGGAACATCAGCATATCA
>CAJQZJ010034282.1:2843523-2864746 GCA_907164525.1 Lophiomys imhausi | reverse complement strand
TGTGATTAATTAGTTCTCAGTTGTCAGAGTGACAGTGGATATCTCAGGTCTTGTGAGGCTAGTGTTCAAGTAAACCTTACTTTACTCAGATAAGTAAGGATCCAAAGTGCAAGGATGATAATGCTGGCAATGCAAATACTCCTATGAGAAGGCATAGGATGCTTCTTTTAAGTAAAGATGTAAACATGTGTACTTTCTGTGTATGTATAGGGAAACAAATTGTGTACAGAGTTTGAGTGTTCGTGGTTTCAGGCTTCCACTGGGTGTCTTAGAGCATTTCTCAGCCTGGTGGTGGTTGTGCACACCTTTAATATCAGTACTCAGGAGGCAGAGGCAGACAGATCTCTGAGTTTGGGGCCACCCTGTTCTATGGAGTGAATTCCAGGACTGCCAGGACTACACAGGGAAACCTGATCTTGAAAAAAAAAAAAAACACCCAAAGCAAACAGAAAGAACATTTCTCCTGTAAATCAGGTGGAAGAAACACACTAGAAAATGTGCCAGTCAACAGGTTGTAGCTCTATAATGGATTAATATCACTACCCATTTGTGGTCAAAAGAACTCTCAGACAGAAAGAAATTTCACTTTGCTAAAAGTATTTTTGAAATATTAAAAAAGTGTGCCTAATGTAAAAGTTGCTCTAATAAAGGCAGAAAAAAAATCTACAAGGATGCTTACTGAGAAATAGATGCAGCCCTGGAAGTTACACACACTACGGTCACTTAATTTCTAACAAAGAAACCAAAAGCATCTTCAACAAATGGTGCTGGTCTAACTGGATGTCAACAGGTAGAAGAATGCAAATAGACCCGTATTTATCACCCTGCACAAAACAAGTCCAAGTGGATCAAAGACCTCAACATAAACATGGACACATGAATTTAATAGAAGAGAAAGTGTGGGAAAGCGTTGAACTCATTGCCACAGGTAGAAACTGCATGAACAAAACAACAATAGCTCAGGCTCTAAAACAAACAATCAATAAATGGGACCTTATGAAACTGAAAAGCTTCTGTCAGGCAAAGGACACTGACATTATAACAAAACAGCAGCTTACATATCGGGAAAAGATTTTCAGCAACTCCACATCCAACAGAGGGCTAATATCCAAAATATATAAAGAACTCAAGAAGTTAAACACCAACAAATCAAATAACCAATCAAAAATGGGCTATTGTAGGGGTTAGATAAATTAGATTTAGAAAATATATAGGAGTTTCTGATACTGTCTCTTAATTCGGGGCCTGAAGAGCATTATTAGCATGAAGTCAGCAAAAACAGGAAAGACTCAATAGACTGAAAAACAAGGTTGAAGTCAGGAAAACAGGAAAGATTTAATGGATTTGAAGAAACAAAGTATCTGGCCTGACATTGTTTTCAGCTGCTAAGTGGGTGGAGCCCAAATTAAGCTGAAACAGAGTTCCTCCTATTTGAGGACAGTGCGTGGAGCCCAGGAGAGAAGAGGCCCCTGATGCTAGAGAGCTCTAAGAGTCCTGCTGAAAAAAGGGCTGGCCATTGATGGCCAGCTCTCTCCCTGAAGCAGAAAGAAGCCGGTGAGCAAAGAAAGCCTGAGCAAGACACCAAAAGGCCAAGGACTGGACCCTGTGGCTCAGCTTTTGCCTAGAGGGGTTTGATCTGTCCAAACAGTGGCCTAAAGGAAACGGTGCCTGGCTTTAAGGACTGAGGCAGAGCAGCTGAGTTCCTGATTCAAAAGAAGTAAGTTGGCCTGCAGATGGCTGGGGTCTCCCACAGAGAAGAAAGCATGAAGCCTTATTTAAGGTGAGACTGCAATAACCAACTACCCTGACGAACCTGCATCTGAGAGATCCAGAAAAAGGACTGCTAAGTGCGTTAAAGAATCTACAACAAAGACTGTGTTCCTGGCGACTGAGGACCTGCCCCAGAGACTGTATCATTCTAAAAGGTTATGAAAGTAGTTGTTATAATTATCAATAGGTTTAGTGGATAGGTTAAAGGGGTTGTAGGAATTTATAGGATTAATAGTTAAGAAATTGTTGGTGTTTGTTATAAGTGAATTTAGTAATAAATAAATAAGTGTTAAATAATAATTTAAAAGTTCGGTTACAGGCTATAGAGTTAAACCGAGAATTCACAAAAGAGGAATCCCTAAAGGCCAAGAGGCACTTGAAGAAATGTTCAGCATCTTTGCTCATCAGGTAAATGCAACTCAAAACGATTCTGAGATTCCATCTCACACCCATTAAAATAGCTAAGATAAAAAACTCAAATAATAGCACATGCTGGTGAAGATGTGGAGAAAGACAAACACTCCTCTGTTCCTGGGGGTATGCAAACTTGTACAACCACTTTGGAAATCAATCTGTTGATATCTTAGAAAATTGGGAATAGTTCTACCTCAAGACTGAGCCATACCACTCCGGAGCATATATCCAAAAATTCCTCACCAAATCAAGTACATCACCTCCTTGGTTTTAAGTTTTAAAATAAGTTTAAAAATAAAATTTTCCCTATATATAAACAGTATTTTTGTTGTTTGGTATTAAAAATGCAGTAAGAGATTTAAAATGTTTTAAGTAAATCAAGGGTTACTACAGTTCAAACTGGTTTTCTAAATCTCTAAGAGTTAAAGTAATTTGGAGCTAAGAAACTTGAAACTGGATGTCCTTCAACTGAAGAATGGGTAAAAAAAAAAAAAAAACTGTGGCACATTTACACAATGGAATATTACACAGCTATTAGAAACAAGGAAGTCATGCATTTTGAAACCAAATGGATGGAACTTGAAAAAGTCATCCTAAGTGAGCTGACTCACACCCAGAAAGATACACATGGTATGTACTCTCTTATAAGTGAATATTGACCACAGAGCACAGGATAACCATCCTACAGCCCACAGACCCAAACAGATAGGAACATAGAATAACAATCCTGTGAAAAACTCTACCCAGCAGTGAGTTCCACTAACCCTGTTGTAGGTTAGTGGAACACTTTTCCTACTAACTGCTATATAAAGCCCCAGTACAAAAGGAATCCCTTGACCCTCACATGACTGATGAACTGAGGATGTATGATATGTGGGGGCCCACTTCATCTGAGGATAAGGAGAGGACTAAGAAAAAGAATAGGGAGGGAGGGAGGGAAGGAGGAAGAGAGGGAGGGATCAGGAGAGGAGGGGGAAGGAGACTGTGTTTGAGAGGTAACTTGAAAAAACAAATTAATTTAAAAAAGGGTAACTAAGCATAAAAATATAATAAAAATAAAATATAAAATTTTCAAATGATAATTTACCAAAGGCATACTTGGCTTACTGGCATGAAAGGAAAATTTGTCTTAATTTCAGGTTAGGATGCTAGATTGCAGGTTGCTACATAGCTCACACACTCTTGGATATCACCTTGGAAGTTTTTCCCCTATATATAAAGGGTATTTTTGTTGTTTGGTATTAAAAATGCAGTTAAGTGATTTAAAATGTTTTAAGTAAATCAAGGGTTACTACAGTTTCAAACTGGGTTTCTAAATCTCTAAGAGTTAAAGTAATTTGGAGATAAGATAAAGTATTTGAGCAGGGAAGTGTTAGCCGTTACCTTTAATTCCAACAGAGAAAGGTGGATCACTATAGAGTTACTTGTCTTCTAAATTCGAGAGTTACAATTAACAGGGTGGTGATGGTTCACATCTTTAATCCTAACACTTGAGAGACATACACCTTTAATCCCAACACACTGGAGAAAGAAACTTTCAGATCTCTGAGTTGAAGGTCAGCCTGACACAGAACAAGCTTCAAAGAGAGAAAAACTTAGATTCAATGGGGAGGCACATGCCTTTGATCCCAACACTTGGGAAGCAGAGGCAGGCACTTAGGATTTACAATGATTTCAGTTTAAAAGCTACTTGCAAAAGGCATGCTGAAATTCAAAGTGAATTGTCCTTTGAGATCTCAAAATAGATACACTTAAAGGTATGTTTAGTTAAAAAATATCAAAAGAATTCTTTTAAAATATCAATTAAAAGATAATACTTTTTATGTTGTCAAAAAACCCAATTTGCTCTAGGAAAGATATTACCTGCCCACCAAAAAAAAAAAAAAAAAAAAAAAAAAAGTAGTTCCCCAGAGTTAGGATTAGGGCAGGGTTCTGTTTCTATCTTTCCAGGAGATGAAAAGCATCCATCTAAGGAGTCCAGGGACAACTAGACAACTGAAACTTCTGAAGAAAAGGGACCAGACACCAAAGAAGATAAGTAGCCCAGATCCAGCCTTTCAGACTACCTCAATAACTGTTTACTCAAAAATCAACATTCATAACAACTTCAAAATAGCTAACTAAGATGGTTGAACCCCACAGACTGTTCCAGCCAGGACTTCAGTAAAGTCCTGAATTTTCCCACCCAAAAGTTCAGGTTCTGACATTTAAGTAGCTGAGCACAAAAAGACTGGACATCAAATGTTACTATTAACTTGCTTAACCATCTTTTCCATTCTTATTTGGGCCTCCAAACAGTTTTGCTATATCCCACATGAGCAGGAAGCAATTTTAAAAGAGTGACATCCCATTCCCAGAAGGTGGGGTGGGTGATTTTTTTTTTTTTGGTCATTTGATGGGTTATAGAAGTTTGTTGTTATTTAGAGGGATTGGTTACAAGTTGTTGAATGGTCTTGTTAAACAAAGTTTAGGAGGTTAGACCAAGGGCTTTTCTCTTTTTCTTTTCTCTAGCCTCCTATGTAGTGTTAGGGTGGAAAAAGCATGGAGGAGGGTGGAAGAAAAAAGAACCCACAAAGTAGCAAAAGACAGCTGCAGATTTTAAGACAAGCTAGTATGTGTAATGGCTTGAATATGGTATCAACAGGCACAAACATTTCTAACTTATCTTTTGTTAATTTTATTTATAGGGATCTCACAACTTCTGTGCATTCTAGTTTCTTAATCTGTGAGTGTTAAGGTGTTGCTTAAGCTCCATGATTAACATTATTTTTCCATGATTCAGAACTCTGTACCTTATGTTTGCTTTTGTTAATTGCATTTTAATAGTTTGTATTCAACACAGAAACATATTTCTAAGAATCAGAGAATGAAGTTATCTTTGATAATATTTTGTTTCAAGGACTGTGGGTAAACTCAGAAATATAACTGTAGACACTTGGAAATTTTCCATGGTTACCCAACCTCTCATTAAGACAAAAACAAGCAGAAGTATAATTTACCAGTCTTTTATTATCTAACTCATAAAGTAAGCTTTAAATTGCCTTGAGTGCAAAAAAAGGTTTATATCATTAGGCAAGTTAGGACCTAAGATTTACTGTGATGACTTCAAAGCTGATGTGCATGTACAGTTAACCTGTGTATTAAAGATTTGTATCCCATATCTTGTATTTAAAAAGTCAATGGTTTCCAGGAAGCAACTATCAGAACAGTGTGATTTCAAGTGAATTAGTAGCACCAATAGCTCTTGTATTATGAAGATGGTGTCTACAAATGGTTGAATTGCTTCTGAACTGTTTGAATGCAGTTCTACGCCAGCCCACAAAACAAAGGCCTTTCCATTATCAAAATTGTGGTATTTCTTCAAGCTGCGTTCAGAAAAAAAAAAGACACGTGATTTCACTTTGTATCTTCAGATGGATAAAACAAAGTGCATTTCTATACAAAATAACATGAAATTCAAATCATATTCCTACCAATATGAAAGTTTTATTAATTGCTATAGATTTATGATATATCAATATGATAAGAGGAAGAGATGTGGTATTTGAAGTGTTATTTCCACATTTCTGTTAATGTATGCAGTGGCTTGCATAGATTTATATGTTTTGGTCAATGTATGTTTAATCATGGTCTTTGCCTTTCTTAAGTTATTAATTCTGTGTGAACACAGATAAACCATCAGAACACCTTAGGGTTTTCCCATCTGAAAAGTATTGGTATCATATTCAAAAAATTATCAATTACTTCCTATAGAAAATGCTTTTGAGTGAAGAATGGCATTTGTATAAATAGCAGCCATTAGATATATTCAGTTTGAGATCTGAAAAGTAATTATTTCCCCAAATTGCAGAAAACACATTCACCTTTTTAAAATTTGGGTGTGAGGCCAAAATAAATGTGCTAAAACCTTAAAATGTTTTGTACTGAAATATTTCCAGGAAAACAAAGAATTTGTTCTTAGTAATAGTCCATTTAACCAAGACTACGTTCCAGAATGAATCTGCTGTGTTGTCTCATGTACATCATGAGAGAATTGATATTATTGGTAGAATTACAAATCAGCATCATTCCAAGTGTTCTTGACTTTAAAAAACCTAATTCTTAGTTTCTTAGAACAACATTTAATATGCTGTATTGTCTGAGGTTAGCAGATCTATTTTGTAAACTAGATCTCAAGTCAAACAAAATAAAAATTATACACTTCTTGAAGGTGTATGGAATATTTATTTCCATCCCTTTCCCACATCCTAGATACTTTCAGAATATTTTGGTTCATAGTCCCTTCTTCCATCTTCAAAACACACCTCTGTGGCCACTGCTTCTGTCAGCACATTGTCTTTTTTAGTTTTATAAGTGTCTTAGGATCATGGGCACACATTTGGATGACTAAGTCCAGGATAATTCCTCATCTCCACATCCTTAACTTAGCCTAAAATGCTTTCTTCTTAGTGGGTGATTAAGAAAAAATAGTTTAGCCAAAAAGATAGATCAATAAACAGGTTTCTATGTGACCGAATTTTATATGAATGTTCAGAGAGGTTAGGCAGTATGACAAAATTCACAGTTAACAAAGAGCAAAAGAGTCACTAAATTCTAGTTGTTCTGGCTCCTAGGGTAAGCATGTGGCTGACTTTCATTTTCAGCACCTCAAATAAGATCTCCATAAACTGTAGTAATTATGATAATGAAGGATCTGTCTTAATATTTGTACCTTTCAAGTCATATGGACAAATCAGTATACTTATTATATGATGAGGCCAAATAGTATCTTTATGAGGTTTAGAAGAATTATCTATCCCTAGTTACCTATACCACTAGATATAGATCCCATCTATTTTCTTTTACCTCTTCCTCCTGCCCTTTCTATCTTCCTTCCTTCCTTCCTTCCTTCCTTCCTTCCTTCCTTCCTTCCTTCCTTCCTTCTCAGAATTTCTAGCAACAATAAAAGAGCTATTTAGTATCACAGTGGTTTGTGTCTTGAGTAGCCCTCAGAGTGATGAGTGCTTGGTCAGAGATAGAATTAGGGATACTGAGAGGTGATTGTGTCATGAAAGTGTTATCAGTTAATGAGCTACTCAGAGATAAAACCTAGTTGGAGAGAAGGAATTGCTAGACTGTGTGCACTCCTTGTTTCCCAGTTGCTAAGAAGTGACCACTGCACACTCCTACCACAAGACTCAGCCTTACCTCAGGATCAGAGTAGTCATAGAAATAGGTGATTTGGACAGATGCTTCTGAAACTGAGCTAAAACAACCTTTTCTGCCTTTAGGTTGACTTTCTCTGTTATTTTGTCACACTGGTGACAATCTAAGACAGAAGTTTTACTCTAACAGAAGCCCAAAAGGAAGAAAGATTCTGGATGTCAGCTAGATCCAAGTGATTGCAAAGAGGTATATGAGATATGAAGGTTGGTGTTTGCCTCCACTGTCAGACATGTTCTCTCGGAGGCCTGACCGTATGTAAGGTTTCAAGGCAAGGCCTTGTGCCTTTAGTGTACACATTAATTCTCTGTTTATATGTAACATTTTCAGAGAGCATTCTGTCTACAGTTGAAGCAAGGGATTTTTTTTTTTTTTTTTTGCCCAGTGACAAGCTTGCCGCTAATGTAAGCATCTCCAAATTCTTCGATGCTCATCTTCTACGTGGCGTGTAATAGGGAGTACTGTCAGGAGCTGGCATGTATCGATATTAAAAAAATCTTTAAAAAAATCTTTGAATGTCATATTCTACAGATATCTTGAGGTTTTTGAAGACCACCTCTCTGTCTCCGTATATTTGGATAAGCAAAATATTGCTTGTCTCTTAGCAACTTGATTTCTGATTAACTTAGAAAACATCTGTGATACACTAAGCTAGTGCCTAACAAAATGACATTTGAATGATTATTAGTTTGCATTTCTTAATTTTCTGTCAAGCTATGTCTTACTAAACTATGGGGTCTATATTTGTTTGCTGGATGTTACACTCAGAGGTATCGTGCTAAAAATATTCTATAGATGAATATCCTATTGGCTAATAACTACTTGGAGTATATTTGCTCATTAGTTTAGCTAACATGTTGACAAACATGCTACTGGGGAGGATCCTGTTTCTTTACTTCCCAAGTGTTCCCCAATTAATTAGGAGAAAAGAAGGACCATAGATAAGAACTCTAACTTTCTGAATGCCATACCACATCCAAATCTTCTAGTATTATTGAGAAGATTAAATTAGAAGATGCATGTAATGAACCTTGCAGAAAAATATATCTACTATACTTTCTGTTTATGTGTATATAGAAGCATACAAACATGTGATGGCTTTCTTAAAATAAAACGTGGTCATAGAGTAGAAAATAAAAACATATAAAGTCAATGTGGCTGGGCGGTGGTGGCGCACGCCTTTAATCCCAGCACTTGGGAGGCAGAGGCAGGCGGATCTTTGTGAGTTCGAGGCCAGCCTGGTCTACAAAGTGAGTCCAGGACAGCCAAGGATACACAGAGAAACCCTGTCTCGAAAAACCAAAAAAATAAAAAAATAAAAAAATAAAGTCAATGTGAAACCAAAACAAGTATTTCTACAACTTCCTGCTCAACCAAGCAGTTCCCTTCTCTAGAGACAGCCAGTCTTACAAATTTCATTTTATACAGTTTTCAGAGATATTTCAAACATTTAAAATACTTAACCTATTAAAAATTGATACATGACTCTCTGGACAAACAACATCCAAAGTACAGCAGAAAGTCATACAACAAATCACATGAAGAAAATGGGTCAGGCAGGACATTAAGAGGCATCGGATGCAAAGTAGTGAGTTGTGTAATAATAGGGTAATTAGAAGTGGTCTCTCTAAGAAAATTAGGCTGTAATAAGAGTTAATAATATGAGAGAGACAGAGTCTTGTGGCTTCTGTGGAGAGAATCTCAGGCAGAGACCAGGGCAAAGACTTAGTCTTGTGCAGACCTAGTGTTCCTGAGGAAGTAGGAGAAGGGAGAGGTGAGGAGGACAGAATAGTCAATAAAGCACCAGCATAGTGTGTCCTTGCTGGGCAGGCCTTTGTAATAATACTGGCTCTTTGAAGGAGACGTGACACTAGGAAAAATCTTGAGCATGGTAGTGGCTTGTTTGACTCATATTTTAAGAAATAAAGTACATACAGAGATATGAAGAAAGGGACCAATGGGGAATATAGTATAGTAATTTAGGTAAAAGGTAAACGGCATGGGCCCAGGGTCTTCACCTCTGGTAGCTTCTTGCTGCTGATGTGCCTGCTCCTGTTTGTCATTGCTGTACCCCTCATATATCTGGCATGGTGTGATTGGGTGTGGGGAGACCCTCTGATGTGATTGCTTCCTGGGTGATAGCCCAATCTATTGGGCAATTTTCCTGCAGATCAATATGAAGATAACTTTCATTAAACAATATTGTTTAGATGAATTATTGACTTTACAGAATTCTTGATTTGATTTAAATAGTTTAAGGAAGTTAGAGTAATTGATAGAAAGTTTAAGAAGATGATTTAAGTTGTTGTGCCAGAAAGTTATAATAAAGTTAGGTTAAGATATTTTTGTTAGTGGCTCTGATGTAGGAAATATTAGGGAAGAGTTTGAACTTCAGAAAGGCACACTCTTAATACTTGAGCTAGGGATTTTAATGGTCCAGAAAAAAAAGAACAATAGCAGCCTGAAATGGCACTGGTTGATGTTACTCCCTTGCTATAGCTGGACTGGTGGTCAAGGTGTGAGTAATTTCTTGTACCCATTTTGCTCTCTTCTTCCTGATATGATTTAATAAAAATTGTTAATGAGCAGATGTGCACCTTGAGGATTTAAAGTAGAAATGACTAATTTTCATATAAAAGTTTAGATTTATAATTCTCTTAAGATTTTTGTAAGGCTGGCTGTCTTTTAAGACAAATAATAAGAAAATTGATGCTTTCTTTGTAACTGAAAATTGCTTCCTGTAAAGAGAAACTGTCTAAAAAATTTACCTTGCTTGCTTACTCTGTGTTAATCTATAAGAAGTTGCTTAGTTACAAATGTATGTGGGTTATTGGGAATAATTTATTTTCCCCCATAACATGCAAAATTTTTGATCCTGTGAGGGTATTTGAGAATGTGTGTGTGTGTGTGTGTGTGTGTGTGTTTTACTACGTTTATTTATTACTTCAAATTACATCTCCATCACAGTTTTCATCCTCCATCCTCCCAAGCCCATCCTCTCACCTTCCCACCCTCTCTCCCTTCTCCCACCTATCCTAATCCTCGGTGCGGGGTGCCCTGCATATCTGTCCCTTTCAGTTCAGCAGCCATATGAGGGTAAGAGCTTCCTCTTGCACTGGGGGCCTACACGGCAGCTCCACTAGGGCAAAGTGTCCCACTAACAGGTAAGAAAGTCTATGTTCCTGTTCCTTTCTGTCTGTTGGTTGTAGGATAGTTATCCTGTACTATATGCCTAAAATTCAGTTATTAAACCTACTACCAAGGAATTGTCATACTGGAGAAATCACAAAATCCCTGGAAAATGCTTCTAGGTCAAATGCATACCATTTCTTTTTCCTTAGAAGATAAATTGCTACCCTAAAAGAAGAATACATCTTGTTAAAACATGTTTGTACTATGGAGATTAAAGTATTTTAATATACAATGTGATAAGAACTAAGAAGTTTAGGATTATTAGACTGATTTGTGCAATAATTCTAACTAATTAAAAATCCTTAACCTGATTCAGAGAAAGGAACATTTGGTTTGTATTAATTTTAAAACTCTGAAAATAAGTTCCTCCCCAGTCAGCGATACACTGTGAGGAAATTTCTCTTATGCTTTGAATCTGGCTAAATTAAATTTCATCTCTGGGCTTACTGAGAGTTTCTCAGGCATTAATCACATAAGAAGATGCAAGGTTTCCAGGTATGATAGAAAAGAAATGCATGCTTGTTTACTAGCTTCATGTGGATTTTAAATAACAAAGGAGTACAAATGCAAATAAACTCCAAAAACAAAAACAAAAGAAATAAAATGCCTGATAGAAAAGTAGATGAGAAATGTTGTTCTCATCAAGAACAATTAGTATCAAATTGCCCTTTGCTTTGCAGTGGTGTTGGTGAGGTAAGGATCTCCTCCCTTCCCTTTTGCCCTTACCACCAGTGGTAGACAGGAGATCTGGCCCCCGAAGGTGTCACAAGAGAAGGAGAGCCCCCCCCTGCCCTTCACATGCTGCGGCACTGAGGAGAGCAGGCCCTGAGCCTTGCCTTGGCAGCACAGTAGAGCTAGCCCTGGATGTGAGGGTTCCAGGTGAACCAGCCCTGAGGGTGTGAGCCAATGAGAATTGGTTCTGACTCTTGTCCACTGAGTGGTCTTACCTGCTGAAGCACTCAGGAGAGCAGATCCTACACCTTGGCTGGACTGCACAGTAGAGCTAGCCCTAGATGTAGGGGTTTCAGGCCCCAAACCAGGGCTTTGAATTGGCCCACCCCATGGCATCTACCCCATGGATGAACTGATGGAGTGCATGAAGAGGCCAGTTCTACAAACCTAAAACTACTGGATCTCCATGAAACAAGACAACAATAGTATATTTGAGAGGAGTCCCAGTGAGAAGGCAAAGGACACATATCAGACCAAGGAGTCATTGTAATGAACATTTGCAAACAAAAAAGTATGGACAGAAGGGAACATGGTGGGACACACTGGGACACACTAGGACACACTGCAACTTTCACAATGAGATTTTTTTTTCTCTGTTGGGAGAGATAGCAAGGGTAGAGGGTGGGTCTGAGGATGAGGTGGGATATAAATGGGATCAGGGTGCATAATGTGAAGTTTACACACACACACACACACACAAAACCAATAAAGTAAAAAATATATATATATATGATTCAAAGACATGATCCAAATCTCTAATATGATAGGAATAAGGAATTTCAAGAGCCCAAATGTGATAGTGTTAAGGCGTTGGGTGTGACTCAACATAAGTGACATAGAGTACCTCTACTTGAGATGTATTTGTTCATTTCCCATCCTGCTGGTCCATGGACCACTGTCGTCCACTCATCACTGATGCCTGACATGATTTGACTCTGTTCCCCTCTTCAGGCATCTTCTTGGTTTCTGGGATTCTCCCAACTCTGCTCAGCCTGGGCAGTACATGATGCTGACTTATGTCAACTTTGTCTTTATTATGATGTCTCTGCTGCTGAAGGGTTTCTTGTTCTCTTCCTTCCATTAGTAAACACCTATTGCAGGCAAGTTCAACAGCCCATGACTACCCATATGGTACTTGATGAGGGTTTCTCTTGGTTCTTGTATTCTCAAAGGAAAGACCTCAAATTAAGATGTGAATTCAGTTTAATTGGAATTTATTTAGCAAGGCAGAGAATGTGAACCAAATAGAGATTGCAAGAGGATGTCCTGAAGAATGGTGGTAGCAGCACAATGGTTCTGTGCTGTGGATTTATAAGCCTTCATGAATCATTTATGAAACAAGATTTCCCTTGTTCTCTCCCAAATCATGGTACATGGTACACATGATCTTTCCTTACAGGAAAGCCCTATTCTCCAAAAAAAGCCTAGAGAAGAGTCAAAAGTACAATGCAAATGATACCATAATAAGATGTGAATAACTCCAACTTTCATCCTTAGGTAGTCCTGCTGAGCCAGAGCCAGCTGACAATGGTTCTTGTTTAAGTCTTTTGATGTTTTGGGTAGTGCCCTTGAATGGGTTTGGCATGACTGCAACTGTTTTTTCTTTTTTCTCAGGCTGCTGTAAGCAAGTTTCCGGATAGATGGCTGCTCTGTGTCCCCTGAAAGGACTCCCATGAATTCAGTGCCTGTTCTATCACAGACAGCCTTCCTCATGACACCTGTATATTTCAGCCTCTCAAGTGGAAGAACCACATAGCCATATGACTGTCAACTCCCAGAACACATTTTTCTTTTCTCTAAGCAGAGTAAGAATATCTTTCAAGGTTCTTGACTTTGTCATTATCAATCAAATGAGTTCATCAGTTTTGTTAGCCTTTCCAAGACCTCTAATGTGATAAACATAACCCTTCACCTTGAAATCCTATTACAGCTCTAGTGGCTTGAAAATTCTCAAACATTTATTTACCTAACATAAATTGCCTCATCTTCTCTAAGTATTGCTTATATGTTATTATAACATTTGGACAAATTTATGGAGCAGAATTCTTTTGTAATTTTTCTTGCTCAAATCTTTATTTTGTTTGTGATTCTTCTTGTGTGTTATTAAAATGTATAACATAGTCATAGCATATAAAATAGTGAAGGGGGCACAGTGGCTTTGCATGTATAAAGGTTTATAGTGTAAGCCTGATGAACCAAGTTCATTTGAGATGGAAGAAAGGAACCAATGATACAAAATTCTCCCCTAACTTCCACACCCTCACAATGATATATACACACAACTAAAAAATTAATTAAATAATATATGACACAAGTTTTTAATAATTTTTCATAAAATTCTCTGCTATGTCACTGACTTCCAAATTGTTCCACATACATTTATGATCTCACATATTTGACAAATTAAATGTAGTTTAATGGAAAGGACATAGGGTTGAAAACCAAAAGGATCAGTGGCAACCACTCAGTTTCAAAGATTTTCTTCTAAGGCATATGCTGTCTTGATTTTCAAATACATTTTAAAGTCATGTCACTTTAAAAATTATATTTACTAACATATCTGAACTGTATATATAAATGGAACTCACTGTAATATTGCCACATATGCATTTATCTCATATTGACCACATGCATTCCCCCCTTCTTTTACTCTCAAATTGAAACTTTCCAATACTTTCCTTAAGAACTGATTATGTGAAGTAGCATTCTGGGAACTATTCAATGCTGCTTGCAGCACTGAGATGATCATTTTTTTTTTCACATAGTTTAGATATGTTACTGAATGGTCAAACTGTCAAGTTTGCATTGCAAAAGCAGTGTGAGCACAGGATTCCGAACTCAGGCCTGATTTCAAATACTTGCTTCTAAATCTTCTCAACAGCAGTGGTTCTCAACCTTCCTAATGCTGCAACCCTTTAATGCAGTTCTTTATTTGTGGTGACTTCCAACCATAAAAGTATTTTCATTGCTACTTCATAACTGTAATTTTGCTACTGTTGTGAATTGTAATGTAAATATCAGATATGGGACACTCAAAGGGCTTGTGACACACAGGTTGAGAACCAATGTTCTAACTGCTTAACAGGGTGAAAAAAGACATGCAATTTTATCCCTGAAGTGCTCCATTAGTACTATTAAATCTGTCCCCTGTGGCTTCCATCCATCTTATGACTGTTACGTTCAATCTTGCCTTCTTCAAACACAGTCCTTCCAGTCACTGCTGTTCACTCTGTTCCCTTTGTTCATCTTCTTTGTCCTTAGCCACATACTGGAGCATGTCCATTGCTTGCCACCCTTTCTTTCTTCCACTTCCTTCTCCAACTTCCACCTGTATCATAATTTTGGTTATTTGTAATTTTTTTCCTTTATTTGAAATGTCTCCATTATCTCCTAATGCATCTACAAATAACTTACTGGTAAGAATTATACTGTGTATGTCTTTTTGCCCTCTAAATCTATTATTTTGATGCTGAATATGACATAAAAGCTTAATCCCCACTGCCAAATTTCTTTGTAAAACTGATGCAAAAAATTACTGGAAGAGTCAGAAACATGATGCAAATATGAGCCATCCACATTCCTGAACTTTTGTCTGTATGTTTTATCCAAAGAGATTTTATGTGATTACTTGTTAGAGTTCAACTAAATTTCCCCAAATGCACAATCCCTATTTGGACTGTAATACTATAGGCGTGTAAGCTGAGTCTATGTGTACAAAGTCTTTTAGAGTATTGGGCAGCCATTTCTTCTAAACAGAAATATTCACTCTTAGAGACAGAAGCCAGGCTCATAAGATTCAAAAAGAAAGAAAACACCCCCCCAACATCAAAAGTCTCAGAATTTACAAGATTGACAAGGCCCTCACCTAAACCCAAGGTTATATAGACGGTAACAATTGCTGAGGAGTGGAGCATGCTCTCTGACTGAGCTGCCTGCAGAGTGCAGGGAGCTCTAAGTTGCAGCATTTGTGAGTCACCACCAGTGTTGGGGTGGGTTTTTCCACAATGAAGTTGGCTTTGAGTCTCCCAGGGCCTTCATAATCCCTCATTCATACTCTGTGTATAAACCAATAAACTCATGGGTTTGCCAAATTGAACTCTGGTAGAATTCGTTCTGTCATTGGTACTTTGTGTGGGATGAGTAGACATTTCTTTGCATCCTACTGAAGAACAACACACAATATTGACTAAGATTCTTTGGGTACAATGACCAAAACAGGCCATTAAATACTCATAAGAACCTAGACATTATTATACTAAGGTTCCTCAAAAACTCAAATGAGTTGAGATCATTTCATCATTTTATGCATGTCATCTCTAGGGCCTGAAGAACTGATGAAAACAGCTACCTTACTACATACAAACACTGATGATCAATGAGACAGAGTGATTTGTGTAAATCTTCCCCAATAATACAGAAGTCATCAGAAGCCAACAACTTCTGATTTCAAAACCTCTGATATCTCTTTTTTCTTAGTACTACATGAAATTGGAACAATATCAGACAGTGTCATATAAATAATAGGGACTTTTTTGTGGTGCAAGTAAATAAGGTTTACCTGTACCAGATATTTTCTTCATTGCCTTCCTGTTCAGGTGACTGGCTCCAGTGATTTGGACAGGTGGATAGTAATCTCTTTCATTTATAATAAAGAAACTGAGTAATCATCTTGGGTCAGAGAATCTGTTCATGAATGTGATTCAGAACCTGTGAATAAAAACTGAAAATTGAAGTTGGCGAAACAGTAATATGGGGTCAGGTGTGACCCTGGTGTTCTAGTTGAAGCAGGTCTCACACGCTTACACTAAAGCTTTAATATTACAACATGATCAGAAGCTCAATTTAAAGACCTGAGAGCCAAATAATGGCTTTTAAGTATGCTCATCACAGCTGCAACTTGGAAAATGATCTAACCTGAAAGGGAAATTATTTTGTATGTTTACAGCCCTTCTCTATGGGAGGAGACTGGAAAGCCAAGTCCTGAAAGTGTAGAATGTCTACACATAAAGAAAACACTGATTCCAATGAGCATGTGGGAAGACTAGAAAGGAGTTAGTAGGGCTTCATTCTTTTCTGGAAGTTCAAAGGAGCAAATTTTTTTCCTTGTCTTCTCTAGTTTCCAAAAATAACTTGCATTCCTAAACATATTTGTCCTTTGAAGTGAATGGCATCCTTACTATCACCTTGACTCACATGGATGGTTCAGGATAGCACCCTTGTCGTCTCTATAGCCTTAACTCAGTCACATACACAAAGTCTCTTTTGTCATGTAAGGTAACATTTTCAGGTTTCAAGGATTAGACATGAGATAAACTGGACATTATTTTTCCCTTAAAAATAGTACATTAAGATTTTATGTGCATCAATGTGCACAGATGTACTTGTGTGTATATGGTTGTCTGTGGAGAACAGAGGACATTGTTGGCTGTTACTCTTCAGATGTCTTCTACCATGAGTGTTTTTGAGACAGGATCTCCCACTGGCCTGTAACTCACTAAGTAGGCAGGCTGGCTGGCCAGGAAGTGCCAGGGATCCACCTATCTCTGCCTGCTCAGGGCTAGGATTACAAACTCGTGCTACCACACGTGACTTTTATATTTTTCTATTATCTTAATTTAATGATGGAAGCACAAACCATAGCATGCATGTGGAAGTCAAAGGTCAACTTGAAGATGCCAGTTCTCTCCATGCACCCAGTAATTCCTGTAGATAAAAGTCGGGTTATCAAGTTTGGCAACAAGAGCCTTTACCTTTTGAGATTTCATCAAGCAGAATGATGGTACTTGTTCGTTTGTTTGTTTGTTTGAGTGATTTTAAAATGGGTGCTTGGAAATGATGCTCAAGTCCTCTTTCCTGCAAGGCAAGCACTTCAGTGCTATCTTTCCAGCCTGATACATTAATAATTTGCCTAAAAGACAGTCAGCATATGCTCTCAAAAACACTTAGATAGTGCAAACTTCTAAGCCTTAGAAATGTTAAATATATTTTAAAAGATAGAAAAAACTTTTATATTCTTTACCAGGATATAATGAATTGAGATATATATTATTCTATTGTTTAGTCTTCAACCAATAGCCAAATTACATTTCAGATGTAATTTATATAAATTATATAAATAGGTCCCTATATAAATATGTCCATCACATTGAAAATCCTCTAATCTACTTTCAAAAGATGTGTAGTTAGTTTAACAATAATTGCTGAATACTAAGGAATATTTCCTGTAAATGGAGTAGTTATATATATAATATAATATAATATATAAAATATATATTATAAACATATCATAATATTATATATATATATATATATACATACTGCAAATAGAGTAGTGAATCTCTGGGTTTGATACCTAACACTGCATAAGCTGTGATGTAGTGAATACCTATAATCACAGCCCTCTGGATTTGGAGATAGATGATCAGGCATTCAAAGTCATCTTTGGCTACATATCAAGTGACCCAGTTCCCAAACAACAACAAAAACAAAAATACTCAGTTAAAGAACTGAGTAGATATAGCCCAAATGCTTCTTATGCAGAACTAGGAAGTCTACTCACTGTGGACAGAAGGCACACTATTCAGTGCCCCCATTAAGTTGGCCAAACTCCTTAATACATGTGCGTCCTTGATTCAACCAAGAATACAGAAGACCTACAGCTCATAAGCATAGAATGAATATGAGAGAGAGGAAAGAGGAAAAAGGAGCAAATGAGTTGGATTAGTGTGGAGGACAAGGAGCCTATGTAGCCAGTAGGGGCTTGTTCCGAGGATTGGCATAATGGAATGGAAAAACCAGCCCAATTAGAGCATGTACAGATATTTATGGGCATTTTGACTGGGAAGCAGGCAAGCTAGGTTACAGGGTTAAGATCTGCCCAGCCCCAGTTCTTAAGTCTTATTAAACTCTAACAAATTTCTGTGTGTTTAGTTAGAAAATAGTGGGGTAAGGAACTACGACTGAGTTAATAATGGTATGAATCAATACTAAATATTAATATTATTTCTACACAAAAATTTCCTTATCACCTTGCAACCCAAGAAGTCAGAGTTTTGTTTGCTGTGTGTGCGTGCACGCTGAATCACACTCAATGTGTGCATCATCGAGTCAATGAACAATGGGTGATAAATCGTGTCAGTCACTAGCGTTAGTGTTGCTCACTTAGTTCATTTTCTTTTTTCCTCTGCTCATGTCTCTCCCTGATCTTTTATCTGAAATCCCACTCTGCATTACTTTACTGATGATGACATTGTCTGTTTTGGTTGATGTTTCACTGGAGCCACCCACACATACGAAAACATGAAATTACAAGCAGGCAGGCATCATCGACCCTAGCAATCATTTGATTGAAACCTTGTTTGGTTTTTAACTTTCTTAATAATGAAGGTAGATACTTGGAGTGTCATAGAGACTGGAAACCTAAAATATTTGCTGCCAGAAATTTGTCACAATGATGCTTTTATATTTTTCTCCCTGAATGGTGGTTGGGACAAATGTATATTAAACATCTTCTTGAATGTATGCACATAGATTTCCTAGCATTTCACTGGTCTCATTATTAAAGCTGAATAAAATAATCAATTATTCTCTTTTGCTTTTAATTAAATGCTTTCTTTTAGAATTTGTTGGTACTGGTTTAAATAATATATATATATATGATTTAATATATTCAATATGAATTAATTTAATTTAATATAGATTTATATAATTTAATATTAAGTTATGCTTAAATTAATTATTTAATATAATAAATATATTGTGTATTTATATATTATTGTATATACTATGATATATTCATTATTTTGAGAGAAGGTCTTACAATGTGTCCCTGGCTGGCCTGAAACATGGTATGTATACCAAGCTTGACTTTAACTTACAGATATCCATCTACATCTGCCTCCTGAGCTCTGGAATTAAAGGGATGCACCAACACATCTGGTTAAATATTTTTAAAATTAGAATTGATGGATATTAAGCCATGGGCATTTTATATAAGCACTCCCTATGACTCACACGGAAGTCTATATTCAATGTTTCTTACAAAATTCTTTGCTGAATACGAATAATTTTTAAAAGATGACTTCTAATTATCTTTGATGTATATATTTGAGTTATATGTGTTCTAGCTATTTTATTTTATAAAATAATAGCTCTGTGGTGCTGATAGATTTTGTAGATTTAGTAGTGTTGAGGCATACTCAGCTCACTGAGTTTCAATTAAAATTTCTTGGCTCACAATGTTATTGTATTTGAGGTAAACTAGCATTAAAGATAATGCAGATCTCAGTCATATGTTGTTGAATCTTCCCAAAGTTTAATAGTTATTATTTAGTTAGATTGCCTTTTGACCATAAAAAACTCATTTGACCAGGGATACTCCTCTTTTAGGAGACCTACAGGGGCTTATTTATTAATGTCTTGGACTCTTTTACTCACATTATAACATGCTTTCTTCTTCTGTTACTTATTTAATCTTGATAATTGTGCAATATCCCAATTAACCAGCTTGGTGGATTCAATGCTGCCTCAAGCAAACTCGCTGAGAAGTGACCTAAAGTAGAGAAAGTTCACAAAATGTATTCATTTTATCTGGTTTGGAATTTGAAACCACTAGAAAATCAGGTTTGTTAAGATTAAAAACTTGATCCTGACCTCTAGGCAAAGCTCAACTCATCACATATACTTTCTAGAGGAGAACTGGGTTTCACAATGGATCAAACCTAGTTTTATTTTTCTCTCTGTCAAAGTGAGCGCACTCCACCTTCTTTGTCTTCAAATGTATCAAGGAAAGAAATCTTGCCTAGTATTAGAAATCTGGGCATCATCTCAGGACTAGTGAAGTTATAGACCTTAGAGAAGAACCTCCACTAACATTTACTAGATAAGCATAGTCCTACGTGAATTAAATGTTTATCCTCATACCCACTGATAAGTGTAGTTTTCACTCCTCAACTTCTCCCTGCAGCAGACAGAGACCACCACAAAAATCCAAAACTGGCTAAAATACAGAGCACAAGTGGTCATGGGGTGGCCCAACCCCAAAAGGTAACACCCAAAACACGACTCTTCTACTTACGGCTCAGGAACCATCATAGAAAGGGGAGGAGCTATAAAACCAGAGGGCAATAAAGTCCTTTATGAAATTACTTCTCCCAGAAATAGGAGGGAATCTACACTCGTGAAAACTACAACAAACGAAAGTCCTTTATGAAATTGCTTCTCCCAGACATAACAGGGAAGCTACACCCATGAAAACTACAAACTAAACAAGACTGGGACAATGACAACATTAAGAGACATGCTGGCATGGAAAATAAGAGCCTCAAGGTGCTCCACCCCTAGAAAAAGAATGACAGTTAACTGGGAACTGCTGAACAGAACCAGCCTTCCCCAGGGGTTAGCCCTCACATTGGTCATATAGCACCAAGTGGCTAGCTCTAAATTTATATATATACAAGAAGCATTAAACAGATGTAGCAGGTTGTATGTATATACTTGGGAAGAAGTGGGGGGACATGGGAAGGGATGGAGAGAGAGGACATATGAGATTTAGAGGACAAAGAGGAAGGGAAAAATTAGTTCATTACATTTTCATTAAAAATTTTAAATTACTAATAAAAATAAAGATATTTATCTGCTGGAAAATAACTTGAACAATAGCCCAGTTTCATCTCAAGTTCTTTCCTAACCACATGGCTTATTTTTGTAAGCCATAAAGGAATTTTTATGGCTTTATTTATTTATTTTCTGATGGAAAAAGAGGAAGCAAGAGATTAAAGTGACTTGCTTGAGATTATATGGTTTCCTACTGACAGATCAGAATTATTTATTTATTTATTTATTTTTTATAAGTACTTTATTTTTTTTTCAAGTTACATCTCAGTCGCAAACCCTTCCCTATTCCCCCTTCCTG
>CAJQZJ010034282.1:2823590-2843123 GCA_907164525.1 Lophiomys imhausi | reverse complement strand
ATGCCATATTCTGCAGATCTCTTGGGGTTTTTGAAGATGCCCTATCTGTCTCTTGTATTTAGATAAGCAAATGTTGCTTGTCTCTTAACAACTTGATTACTGAGTAGCTTAGAGACTATCTGTGATAGACTGTCTTAGTAGCTAACAAGGTGACATGCATGCATGACTAGGAGTTTGTTTTTCTTAACTATCCTAAACAGTTTAAGACGGTTGGTATCAAGAGGCCAGTGCTTCACATTTCATTTTTAAGTATCTCTAGGTACGATACCATTAGGAAGCGTTACCTTAAATTTTGTATCAATATACAAAGATCTATTCAAATGTAGCTAAATATACTCTTAATTTTGTATCAATATACAAAGATCAATGCCTATGCGGCCCAATACAATCTTAATATTGGGTCCATATAAAAAAAATTTGGTCCATAGTACCTGCCACATCAAGCTTTCTTCCCACACTGAGACATATATTGTCCCAGAAAGTAAAATAAATGTAATGTCTTCAACAGTCTTACTCTTCAGTTCCCCAAAAGAAATGACTTCAGAAAGTTGAGGAATGGATATAAATGATCTTACCTTATTAAGTCTGGGGAGTTGCTTTCCTTCTCTTCACAGAACATGATTCTAAAAAAGAGTTGAGTGCTCATGTCTACAAAACAAACAAAGGAACTAACAAATAAACAAAACCAAACTACTGTGTCTGTCACTGGCATCTTTGGATAAATAGAGACAAAGACTGCACTCTTCTCTTTCACTATATTCTGTCATACTCAAGAACTCTTCCATTACACGCCCCGTGTTTATAAAATGTTACACTTGCTCAGATCGCTGGCTTTGTGCACTCGCTGTGACTTTGGTTAATGCTTATTAGCCATCTTATCATAAGTTAAAAAAAAAAGATCTTTAAAGAATGATGCAGGATGGATATCATCTACTTTCTGATACTGTGCTAGATTCATTTGCACTTTAGTTTTCAGATGACTGTTCTTTCTTGTTTATGGGGTGTTCTTATCTATTAAAATTTATTTTAATAGATATTAAATATATTTAAAAAAACCCTAAAGCGCTTATGTGTGATTCATTAATTTACAGATATTTGTCATGATCCAGTTTTATTCAGGTTGTTGCACTTTGGTTCTTACCAAGTGAAAGGAAAACCATCTCTTAAATTTGTAGCTAAGAAAATCAGCCACTGAATATTAAATTTTTAAGTCAAATTTAGGTTGGGCACAGGGGTACATGCCTTTAATCCCAGCCCTTGGGAGTCCAAGACAGGGAGATCTGAGTTCAAGGCCAGCTTGATCTACATAGTGTGTTTCAGGACCGTCAAAGGTACATAGTGAGATACTGTTTTAAAAATATCAATTCTGAAAAATCACATAAAAATACCTGCATGTAGTAATTTATAGGCAACTAGTGAAGCAGATCACAGATAATAGTACCTACAATTCAGGAATTTTGGATAATTGGGATATATATAAAACACAGTTAAATTAAAATTAAAGCCTACAAATTAAAATGTTGGGTTCATTTGAAATCAATTGCTTTGTTAGAAAACAGATGGTAATGTTAAAACAAGCAAAAATTTTTTTTGACAGAAAATGTATGTGTGTGTGCACACACATGCAAGTGAATTTCTAAGAGCTGTTGAATTAAAATATTTGAGGATGGAACTCATGTAACACTTGGCATTATGTATGAAACTCAAATTAAAACTAGGTGTTGAATAAAGGATTATACTGCTGTGTAAACAAAATTTGAGATAGCAGATGTGGTTTTCATGGCAGATATAGAAGAGTCAAGGATATTACTTTACAAATGTAATATTTTGAAAGGTTAAGCTACAGTAACTTTGAAGATAATCTTGCATAATTTTAAAATTATGTAATTATTTCATCTTGTTTCAGAATAGATGTCATCAAAATAAAGAATTAAGAGTGCACTGATAGCTTAGCAATGTGAAGTTCTTGCAAATGTAGTTTTACAGATGATAAATGGGGAATTGACTCTGCTTGACATTTTGCTTTCTGAGTCAGAAAATTAAAGTGTAAAAATGGAGTCAAGTCTTGGTTCAAATCCTGGTTCCACTATATAATTTTTATATGGGTTTAGGCAAGTTACTTCTCTCCAAGCTTTCATTTGTCATTTGTGAAATGTGAACAATATTAATCTCATACATAGAATGAAGAACAAATTATATATATATATATATAAAACAAAATCTCCAAAATACAGAAATCTAGAGAAGAAAAGATTCGAGGTAGTTAGGGAAGTCAGCAGAGTGGCTTTCAGGTATTAAATTTCGTGCTGATAAAACTAACAACTTTCTATATACTTTCCATATTATATATATATATATATCAGGTGTGATGACAATGACTTTAATATGACCATTAACATCCAATGATTAATGTTCTTTTTAGGGTTGTGTATATATCAGGATGGTATTATTTAACTCCTGCAAGATACAGCAATCCAATATCAGCCAAATTTTTATATATTTATTGCTCTAATTTAATGAGAAAATAGAGAAATCCAAATAATGACAAAATCTCTAAGTTTCCAGAAGATGCAGGGATGCAGTTTATGAGCATTGATGGTCAAAATTCTAAGTCACTTACCTTTAGTGGATTAATAGTTTGTGCTAAGCAAAGAGAGACATAACTTTGAATTCACTGATGGTCCCTTAAGAATATCAGTTCAATTTTAAAGATACATTATTTCTTATTTTTCTTGTAATTCAAGCTCTTAATCATTACATTTCTTTTCAACTCATACTTTTGATTAACAGGAGATACACATTCACATTTATCTTTGTTGTAAGTTTCAAGTCAGTACTAATTAGGATAGCCTAAGCTTCAATAACAAAATCTCCAAAATACAGAAATCTAGAGAAGAAAAGTTTCGAGGTAGTTAGGGAAGTCAGCAGAGTGACTTTCACTTACTAAATTTCTTGCTGATAAAACTAACAACTTTCTATATACTTTTGATGTGTTATTTCTAATGTCACCCAGCATTATAGCATTATAACCCTATCAGCCACGAGGAGGAATGAGCATGGGGGACCACAGTAGGAGACCTTATGAATCATAATTGAGGATGTCACATGCATTCTCTGATCCTACATAGTCCATTAGACAGACACCAGCTTAACTAGACAAATGACTGCAGAGACATTGGATGATTGGTTGTTTAAAAAAATTTTTTGATGAGTCTCTAGCAGGCTGACATGTCTTTCAATGTCAGGTCAACATCACTTAGCTGAAGCAGGTTTTTGTATTCACTACTTCTTGTAGAGACTGTCTCCCCAAATGTCATAGACAGAAAATCTGATTTCCTTGGCATGTCCCCTACTGATAGAGAAACCAAAAGCAAAACACAAAAATCACCTAAAACTTGATGCACACCCATTGGCAAATGCTGACGAGAGTAGGAACAAAATGGAGTACATGTCTATTAGTTTGAAAATTGACCCCTGAGTGAAAGCATTAATCCACAGCCATTTCATGTTCTCTCTAGGTCACCATGGCAATAGAAATGCACCAGGTCTTCACAGAACAGAACCTGTACTTCACAAATGTGATTCATAGCAGAATAATTTTCATGTCCATTTTTATAAGATGAATGTTGTCCTGATTTTAACCCTTTCCTGAAGTTTTAGCCTGATATGTTCAATGAACAGTGATGCAAATCTATGTAGAAACAGGAGGTCAAGTCTTCTCTCCACTTACACTCATGTCTACTGAGTCACACAAAAGGAGGACCCTCTTATCTTTGTTCTGATTAAATCTAGAAATACAAACAAAATGAGTTGACACATAAGGGAAACTATGCATTAATTCATAACTAGATTTTCTAGTTAATTAAATAGCCATCAGGCTTGGACACTGGCTGTAATAAATTAACTCAGTTCTCAATATGTTAGTGATATTCTAAGCAAAAGTCATGGTAGTTTGTCAACAAACCCTTGTAAAAAAAGATACATTTTATTTATTTATCTATTTATTACTGTTCATATGTATATATGCTATGTATGTGTGTGGGGGCATATACACAAAGAGCTTATTCATTTTGCACTCATTCAGACTGATCAGGAAACAAAATTTGTCTTAACTGTGCAACTATTTATTAAGTACCAGAGGATGTGTGGTAAGTAGAGCTTGACTCACATCAAGCAACATGGAGCTACATGATGAAAAGGGCATTTGGAGCACATAACATGGCATCCAGTACTGGCCTTTCTTATTTCCCTGGATGACAACTTTCAGTGCTTTAAATTATTTGTTTAATGCTAATAGAGGGAAACCGATTTTCAGCTTTTGAAGTCTATCAGGGCATGTGACTGATTGTGGCCTATGACATGTGAGGAAACTGACAGCTACTTCTGAGATGGACACACATATGAACTCTACCTTTTCCTCAGTCTTCATTTTCCCTCTTTCCTCCCTGCTGAAGAATCCATAATATACCCGCTAACTGCAAATTCCAGAAGCCTGGGTCCCTTTGACAACTAAATATTAGTTACATTGAACTATTGAGAGTAATAGTTTGTGGCTACTGAAGATTGGGTCAAATATTAATTATACTGAATAATACATGGCTACAGAAAAATACTGTAAAAAAGCTACACCTATAAAGTCTTAACAACATGACTGGCTAAACATGAACTGAACAAGGACAAAACGAATAGACATACCTAACTGGGCAAGGAACTACAGGCAACTAAGAAAAGCTGAGAGCAGGAAAAATCTTCCCCGAGGAAGCACATGCTAATTGGCATCCAGTCTCGAATAGTTAGCACTGAAAACATGCAAATGAGTAACATTATACAGACTGAGCAGATTATATTTAGGAATACATATACATATATGCATGCAATGGTAATAAATCAATGAGAAAGAGGCCATGAATTTGAAGGGAAGCAAGGAAAGGCTTATGGGAGGGTCTGGAAGGAGGAAAGAGAGGGAAGAAATATGGTAATTATAATCTTAAAAATTACTTTCTACAGTAAAGTGTTTAAACAGAATTCTATCAACATATGTTTTAAGGTCTACTTTGAAGCAGATATTTCTTTCTTTTTTTAATTCAAGTTATGTCTCAATCACAGCCCCTTCCTCCCCCTCCCAGGCCCACCCTCCTACCCTCTACCCTCTCCAACCTATCCTCCTCCCTTGTGGGGAACTCCCATATATCAAACCCACTCAATTCATCAGTAACATGAGAGCTAAGAGCTTCCTCTTGCTCTGCAGTCCAAAATGGCAACTCAGCTAGGGTAAAGTGTCCCACTAACAGGTAACAAAGTCCACGACTGAGACCAACCCCCCTTTTCTAAGGAATCTGTATGAAGTCCAGGTTTTCTATCATCTATAATTGTATGGGGAGTTCTCAGTCTAGTTTAAGCTTCTTTTTTCTTTTTCTCAAAAGAAAACTTTCTGGTTAGTGTTTCAGTCTCTGCAACCCTCTAGGGGTCTAGGTTGGTTGGTTTTGTTGATCTTAATTTGTTGTTCTTGTCTCCTCTGGGTCTCTCTATTCCTCCTCATCCGTCTTTTATACAGGACTCCAGACCTCTACCTAATGTTTTACTGTGTGTCTCAGCATCTGTTTTGACCTTCTGATGGGTGAAATTTCTGGAAGGATACTTATGTTAAGTTCCTTTTCTTTTGGGTCTGTGTGTTGTAGGATAGTTACTCTGTACTATATGGCTAACATCAGTTATAAGTGAATACATGCATGTGTATCTTTCTAGGTCTGGGTTAGCTCACTCAGGATAAGCTTTTCTAATTCCATCCATTTGTCTGCAAATTGGATGATTTTCTTGTTTCTGATAGCTGAGTAATATTCCATTGTATAAATGTATCACCATTTTTTAAATCCATTCTTTGGTTGAAGGGCATCTGGATTATTTTCAGTTTCTAGCTATTATGAATAAAGCTGCTATGAACATAGTTGAGCAGGTAACCTTGTTTGGTGAAGAAACTTTTGGGTATATGCCCAACACTGGTATGGCTGGGTCTTGAGGTAGAGCTATTTTTCATTTTCTGAGATATCACCAGATTAATTTCCATGGTGGTTGTACAAGTTTTCATTCCCACCAGCAATGGAAGAGTGTTCCTCTTTCTTCACAACCTTGCCAGCATGTGCTGTCACTTGAGTTTTTGATCTTAACCATTCTGACAGGTGTGAGATGGAGTAATTTTGAGTTGCATTTCTCTAATGACAAAGGATGTTGAGCATTTCTTCAAGTGTCTCTTGGCCATTAGATATTCCTCCTTTGTGAATTCTCGGTTTAGCTCTGCTCCCCACTTTTAGATCATATTATTTGGTTTCTTGGTGTTTAGTTTCTTGAGTTCTTTATAAATTATGGATATTAGCCCTCTGTCAGATGTGGGGTTAGTAAAGATTTTTTTTCTCAATCTGTAGGCTGCCATTTTGTTCTAATGACAGTTTCTTTTGCCCTATAGAAGCTTTTTAGTTTCATGAGATCTCGTTTATTGATTGTTGGTCTTAGAGCCTGATCACAGAGCTTCTGACAGAGATGCGCAGGTTGATCCCGAGACACCCCTGAGAGTAGCTTGGGAGGACCATAACCTTATTATTTTATTAATGGTGTTTTTCAAAGGCCAGAAATTTTAGAACTTCATGCAGCTGAATATAACCATTTGTTTTTTTAATGGTTCATTGTTTTTGTGGTGTATCTATAAAATGCTTGTTAGGTCCATGATCACAAAACTTTTCTCCTAAACATATAAAAATTTTAGATTAGGATTTAGATCTATGACTCATTTTTAATTGATGAATATGATCTTTAGTATATAAATTTATCAAATATCAAAGTGCGTGATTACTTCTGAAACTCACTTTTTTATCTCCTAAGAAAATGATTCATGGTGACAGAATTGATTGATTTTATATTTTAACTAAAAATCTGTTTGATATTTTTTTCAAATATTGCGAGGTATCTATTTCAGATATGTTGTCTCAGGTCAGGTTTCCTAGGAAACAATTTCATCTTTGTGTACAGTGGGTCTTTTGTGAAATGTTCTCCTGTGAGTGAAAGACAGAATGGCAGGGTAAAGAAAAGAAAGGATAACTGCAGTGTTCTCCTGGGGGTACTGGTGCAACCTGTTTTACAGCACCATGGGATGATGAAGGAGGAGGATAGACAAAGCATTCAAGACCCAGGATTGGCTACATAGCAAGAGACCATCTCAAAGAGAAAAACAGGAAAGAAAGAAGGAAGGAAGGGATAGGAGGAAGGGAGTGAGGCTGGAAGGAGGAAACCAGAGCCCAAGTACACTAATAAATCTCATGAATAGAGATGCTCTTTCGGATTCATTACCAACTGAGTAAAGGTGAAGGGGTTTTGCATCACAAATCACTCAGCCATTTAATAAGGTTAATCCTCGGGGAAAGGATATCACCTTAGATGAAATGGGAACAATTTCTAAAGAGAAACTTGCTATGGAGATCCTCAGTCAGCATCCTCAGTGACTGCAGACTGATTGTTAGACATCCAAAGGGGGAATGTTTTCAGGAGAAACATGAGGGGAATGATACCTGGAAAAGTCTGCTATTATGTCAAATTCCTTTTCCCCCCAAGGTGACAGAAAGCAAAGACACTGTTTGAGAAGTTGCCTGGGGACATAAATTTTACTTGTGATCAAGAAGGGAACTGAGCTTTCCTTTGTAAGGTTTGGCAAGAAAATAACTTGATTAAATTAAGGAATGCTCTCAAATTAGTATAATGAAAATCTATTAAGATAACTTCTAAAACTCATTTTTTAATCTGTAAGAAAATGATTCATGCTTACAGATCAATTTATTTTATATCTTAAATAAAAATTTATGATGCCGAAAATTATTATGATATGTATTATAACAGAGAAATGTGTAATCATAGCCTTTGGAAAGAGTCATAATCTAAACCAATGTTATTAGCCCAAGTAGATAAATTTGAGAAAGGCTCTAGATATCTGTAGACCAGCATTGGTGGCTTTGAAAAGGAAGAAGCAAGTGAGACAGACTAAGTTAGAGAACAGTCCATCTATCCTTACTGATTAGGAGTAGGCAGAAGAAACAAGTCCTTATTAACAACTATATCGGGTATTGATTGTTAAGTTTCAGAGATCCAATAAACTAATTCCTGAGAATAGATTTAAAGTCTATAAAGTTGTACCTTTATCTAAGTTCCATAAACATTACCACCAATTTTATCAGCTAAGGGGACTGAAGCTGTGGTTCAAACAATAAAATGTTTGAAACCATGAAGAGCTGAAGTTGGATCATCAGAACTGTAGGATAAAAAAAAAAAATGCCTAGCTTGATAGTACTTGCCTGTAATCCCAGACCTGCAAGACATAGGCTAAAACAGGAGTATCAATAGAAATTTATGGGCCTTCTACCCTGGACCATGTGGCCAACTTCCATGATAATGAGAGACTCTGTCTCAAAACAAAAGGGTGAAGGTGCCTGAGGATGAACATCCAAGATGACCTCAAATCTCTCACATCCACATATGACAGGGGATACAGTTATATACACAGATACACACACATGTAGGTACACACAGATATATGCATACTTTTTGATCTCTATAAATTTAGTCCTTACCTTTGTGTTAAAACTATTTTAACGTTGTTTTTTGACTACAAAGCTTACAAATGTACAAACTCATAGGCTAGTGAAAGAATTCTTGGAATTTAAAGTGAGTAAGAATAATCTGTCATACTCCTGAGTGAGGTAACCTAGACCCAGAAAGACAAATATGGTATGTATTCACTTATATTTGAATGTTAGCTGTTAAAGATAGTTAAAGATGGATTGGGAAGGATGTAAAGGGAGAATCAACTGGGAAGGGTGAGGGGACAGGGGAACAAGAGAAGGAATACAGGGAAGCATAGCTAAAATTAAGGGCCATTTGAGGGATAGTATGGAAGCCTAACACAGTAGAAGCTTATATATATATATGAAGACAAAACAATAACAAATAAAATGTCTAAGATATACATAAAGACAAAACAATAACAAACCACACATACACACACACACACACACATGTAGAGAGCTGCGATGTGCCGCGCCCTAAAGATGGCGCTGGTCTCCGCCTTCCACCAGCCCGACAGTGAGTGCTCTCTATGATAATAAGTTCATATTTGGCATAGACCGCTGATCTGGCTTGCTTCTGCATACGTAGGCCTCTAAGATAGCACCACTTGGCTTTACTTGACTGGCTGTTCATTTTAGTATTTAGCCTGTGGGTTGGGTCTGCCCGGGCATTCGGAATTCGGAAGACTGTTTTCAAGGGACCTGAATAAACTGCTGGAGAAGAGCTTTTGTGAGTTGTGTCATCCTTGCTGGACAAGGGGGAGGGCGCGACAAAGTGGTGGCCCGTACGGGGACCCAGAAAAGACTCAGAACTCCTGCAGTCAGGTGCAGCGCTGGTAAGTTCCTGGGATAAATCAGGACAATAAAGTTTCACGGAAATAGCGAACACAAGGTAAAGTTTCACGGAGATAGGGAACAAAAGGTAAAGTTTCGCGGAGATAGTGAACAAACGGTAAAGTTTCACGGAAATAGCGAACAAAAGGTAAAGTTTCGCGGGAAGTTGCGAACAAAAGGTAAAGTTTCGCGGGAAGTTGCGAACTAAAGGTAAAGTTTCGCGGGGAAGCAGCGAACCGAAAGTAAAATTTTTAAACATGGGATTGTCTGAGTCACACCCAATTTTTCTGGCTCTTCAGGAGCTACTTTTAGCTAGGAATTTGAAGATTAAGAAGTCTACCTTAGAAAGATTTTTAAATGAATGTGATTCTGTGGCTCCGTGGTTTGCGGTGTCCGGGAATCTTATGGTATCCTGCTGGGACAAATTAGGCAGGGACTTGGATTTTGCTTGGGAGCAAGGGACTCTGAAGCATGGAGTAAGACCGATTTGGAAAATGGTGAGGAGTTGTTTAGAAGATCAGAGGTGTTGTAATGCAATCAAAGAGGGAGAATCAGCCTTGGAACTGCTACAAGGGGAAAGATCTGAGCAGGTAGACAGTGAAAAGGATAGTAACAAAGGCGAAAGATTTGAGCAGGCAGACAGTGAAAAGGGAGGCAAAAAGAAAGTTCCTCTCTATCCCGATCTTAGAGATTTTAGAGATTTTAGAGATTTGGAGGACTCAGAGAGCACGGATTCTGAAGGAGAGCTACACACTCTAATAGAACAGTTGGAGAGGACTGTTATTAGAAAAAAGGAAAAGAAAAAAGTAAAAGAAAAGGGCATGTCGGCGGCAGTCGGTATGGGTGGAGCTGTTGCCATGGCACCTGACACATCAGTGGCAGTCGGAGTGGGTGGAGTCGTTGTTACAGCACCTTCAGCCACGCTGGCAGCAGCTGGTGTAAACAAAGCCATTGCCATGGCGCCTTCAACTCCTCCCCCATATCCAGAAGCCACTCAGATAGATCAGCCAGTTCAGTCCCTGAAAGTAGGGAGATCTTTCTGCCCAGGGATGTGGACACAAGTAAGAACAGAATAGAACATTATCCCACTGCACTTGCTGCTTTAGCCTTGAATGGTATCCAACAATGCTTGCAGTCTTTTGGAGTTGCTCCTGCCAGTATAATAGTGCCTTATTCCAGTTATCAAATTAAGATTTTGTGTGGCACTGTAGATGACTGGGCAATATTGCAATGTAGCTTTGAAGGAGTGATTGATAACCATTATCCTAAACATCCATTGCTATCATTTTTTAAGGAGCACCCAGTGATATTCCCTAAGGTTACTTCAGCAGTACCACTTCAAGGGTCACCAAATGTGTTTACTGATGGCTCAAAGACAGGCTGTGGAGCCTATTTGATAGAAAGACAAGAGCCCATGTTATGTCAATTTCAACCAGGCTCCCCCCCAAATAGTAGAGTTAAAAATAGTAATTAAGGTGTTTAAAAGATGTTAATTTGCATTCAATTTGATTTCAGATTCAGTTTATGTGGTCAACGCAGTGAAAATATTAGAATTAGCAGGTCCTATTAAGAATAGTAGTACTGTATGTGCCTTATTACAAGAGTTACAAGTTTTAATCTGGCAGAGAAAAAGGTGTGTTTATATTCAACATATCAGAGCACATACAGGATTACCTGGACCATTAAGTGAGGGTAATAATAAAGTTGATCAATGGACCAGGATGGAATGCATTTTTTGGAGCTCATTCCTGGATCAAGCCAGACAGTTTCACCAATTATTTCATGTAAATGCAAAAACTCTACAGCAGAAATTCCATTTGTCTAGAGCAGATGCTAGACACGTAGTTTTGGACTGTCCTCAGTGTGTGATTCATCATCATCCTCCCAGTGTGGGAGTGAACCCTAGAGGGCTGTTGCCACTCAAATTATGGCAAATGGACGTTACCCACATTTCAGAGTTTGGAACCTTAAAATATATTCATGTATCTGTGGATACCTGCTCAGGTATCATACATGTTACACCTATGAGTGGAGAAAAGGCTTGCAATGTCATAGGACATTGCTTAGAAGCCTGGGCTGCATGGGGAAAACCACAGCAGCTGAAAACGGACAATGGACCAGCCTATACGGCTCAGTCCTTTGTCTCCTTCTGTAATCATATGGAGGTACAGCTTAATCACGGATTACCATACAATCCTCAAGGACAAGGAATTGTGGAGCGTGCTCATTGCACCTTGAAAGAATGCTTGCAAAAACAAAAAGGGGGAATAGGCCAAGGCCGTACCCCCAAGTAGAGAATATCTTTAGCCTTATTTACTTTAAATTTTTTCAATTTGGATGCTCAAGGCCGCTCAGCAGCGGACAGACATCAGGATTCCCATGGTTCACCTAAAAGCATGGTGAAGTGGAAGGATATTTTGACAGGCTCTTGGCGGGGGCCTGACCCCGTGCTAACATGGGCGAGAGGGTCTGTTTGTGTTTTTCCTCAGGATCAACAAGATCCAGTGTGGGTGCCTGAACGCCTTGTGAGGAAGATTCGTCATGAAGACCTTCCTAAGGATCCTGGTGATAGTAGCAGTGAGTATGTCAGGAGCGCAGAGCAGTTTGGGTTCAACAAGATTATTTTTCCTTTAGCCCCATGATTAGTAATATAGTGAATAAGTCTTGTACAGGAATGCTTGATATATCTACTAGGGATCCTCAGCAGACTGCCACCAATCCTTTTGATTTGTGGCTTTTGTGTGGAGTAAATGGAAGTTGCATGGACTTGGGACCTGTCATTATGCTTGGAGGAGGAATTTATCAAAGAGGTAATTTTTCCCTAGGGTCCGCTACCAATCTGGATTTCTCTGGCGGTAGTGGCTCTGGTACTTCGAATTCTTTATTTCATTCTTACTGCAACAAGAACTTTTCAGCTTCGCCAGTATGTCTCTGGCCTCCTTTTCTGTGGATTGTAAGTAATGGGAGTGCATTCTTGGGTGAAGAAAAGTTGGTATGCACTCCGGGCACATGTTTTTATGCCCTATGCTGGAATGCCACAGCCTTTCCTGTGGCTGTGGTGACTAGAATGCCTCGATATGTACCAGTTCCTGTAGAGGCTCCTAATACCATGATGCTATTCAGATTTAAAAGAGATTTTGGCATCACTGCAGCTATTGTTACTGCTATCACTGTTGCTGCTGTGGGAGCTACTGCCTCAGCTATTGCCTTGTCTAGTTCTATACAGACTGCCAATGCCCTGAATAACATCTCAGCCACTGTGGCACAGGCATTGGATACTCAGACCTCTATGAATTCTCATCTCAAAGGAGGTCTTATGATAGTTAATCAACTCATAGATTTAATACAAGAACATATTGATTCTCTTTGGCAACTAGCACAATTGGGGTGTGAGTGAAAATTGCAAGGTTTGTGTGTTACTTCCGTGCAATATCAAAATTATACAAATGCTGCTAATTTGTCTAGACAATTGTCAAAGTTCCTCTTACAGGATTGGTCGGCTGAATTTGAAAATTTGATGAGAGAGCTGAGAGCGACAATCGTCCACATCAACTCCACTTGGGTGGATTTGAGCCTGGCTACTGGCTTGACTTCTTGGATACAGATGGCTATGGATCATCTTAAGGAGTGGGCGGGCGTAGGCTCTTTGGCGATACTAATGATATTAGCCTCTCTGGTTTGCCTATGGTGCATCTACAAAATGAGAACCACACAAAAGCGTAATGTAGCCATGATTATACAAGCCCTTGTCGCCATTGAGGCGGGCCAGTCCCCTCAGGCATGGCTTGCTACCGTGAAGTAAATCTTCACTGAGCATAGTCCCTGCCCACTGAGGTATTCGTTCCACGGATATTAGGGTCTGGCAAGTCAGTGACGGAGTTGACGGGTAAGTCTTGGCCACCTAAGACAGGGCAGTCCCGAGTGGGGAGGCTGACCCAGAGACGGGTAAGAGTTTGAGCACCGCCCTCCTACAGGCTCAGGCCCACCGTGAGATCCTCAGATAGAGGGATTACGAAGCCTTTCCAGGGACTTTTACCAACTTTAGAAAAAATAAAAAAGGAGGAACTGTAGAGAGCTGCAATGTGCCACGCCCTAAAGATGGCGCTGGTCTCCGCCTTCCACCAGCCTGACGGTGAGCGCTCTCTATGATAATAAGTTCATATTTGGCATAGACCGCTGATCTGGCTTGCTTCCGCATACGTAGGCCTCTAAGATAGCACCACTTGGCTTTACTTGACTGGCTGTTCATTTTAGTATTTAGCCTGTGGGTTGGGTCTGCCCGGGCATTCGGAATTCGGAAGACTGTTTTCAAGGGACCTGAATAAACTGCTGAAGAAGAGCTTTTGTGAGTTGCGTCATCCTTGCTGGACAAGGGGGGGGGGCGCGACACACACACACACACACACACACACACACACATTCTAAATGAAATCACCAAAAATTGCCATCTCTTGTCATCAAATGAAACTTCTCATACTGGGATTGAGTTATATCTAATTGAGTTGTCAATCAAAGAGATCCCATGGGAATCCCCAAACAACCCAAGGTGTTGCCAAGACTATAGTTGCTCTCCACAAACTGACAACAATGCCTGATTGCAGAAGACAACATGTACACAATTCATTGAACATGGAGAAGTCAAGCTGTTGTCTACATAGAGCACATTCCTACATTCAAGCACTGTAGTACAAGAAGGTACACTGCATGCTACCAAAAGAGAAATGTAAACACCAAACCAGCCACAAAACCTTGATTTTCAATGGTGTCCTGGATGCAAAATATGCCAGGAAAATGGTGTCACAAAACTTATGTGAATAACCAACCAATATTTAATTTGACTTAAGGCCTACTTCACAAGATGAAGCTAATACCCAATACTGCTTGGGAGATAAAGAACCAGAAAGCAGATAGCACAGGAACATAGGGTAAAACCAAATACTACTGGCCAAAACAAAACAAAACAAAACAAAAAAAAACAAAAAAAAAACAAAAAACAAAACAAAACATAAAACAAACAAACAAAAAAACAAAACAAAACATAAAACAAAGGAAGGAAAGAAGGAAGTGCTAAATTATTCTAATTTGTGCATTCTGTGTTGGTAAAATGATCCAATCCAAGTCAGATTAGACTATATTAAGGCAGATTTATGGGATGCAATTCTTGGGCAGTGTGGTGGAGGTTTGGATTTTTTTGAACTGTGTAAAAGTTGTGGGAGTCCTTCTGAAAAACAGTCTCATAAAAGGGGAATACAAAATCAGCCTAAATGATTTACCCCTGTGAGGTGCACCTGGGAGAGCATATGATCTTCCCGGGAGAGCATCGAGATCTTGGAACAGGTATACCTCGCATAAGGCCAGCATAAGGACGGCCAATGAAAAGGGACCCTGGTGCATAATTAGGGATAAAGTATAAAAGGGAGGGCCCAGAAAACTTCAGAGGGTTTTTTTTTTTTGTTTGTTTGTTTGTTTGTTTGACATTGCTTCACATTGCTGCTCATCATTGCTTCACTTCACAAGATTCCAGACAGCTCCCTGCCAAAGGGTGTGACTGCAAAAGCTGGAGACCCACCAAAGACCACAGTGAGAGAGTGGCAACTGCCAGTGTTGACTGCACAGCAAGAAAAGGCCTGACCCCCAAGAGTAGGAGCACCAACGGCTTGTGCCTAGGCAAAGAGATGGTGAAGGGACCATGACCTCAAGTAACAGCACCGGGCTGAGGCAGCAAGCTAGAGTGGGCAGAATAGGCTGTATGAAGGACCAGCCCAGAGGAGGTTTGGAAAACCTGAACAGACTGAAGAGGCCAAGGTGCCCCCATGGCTTCTGATGGTTGTTGTGTTCTAGCAGACAGATTGCAACTGTTCCTGTTTTCCCAATGGCTGACTGGTACTGATGGCTGATGAATTGTCCCAAGGAACCACGCTTGAGAAGTATCTTTCTAAAGTGCCTAGGGTTGGTGGATTGGTTAGTGTTTATAGATATTAATAAATAGTTATAAGTTACACCTACAGGGCAGGTTCACTGCTCCCAAGGCAAGGGACCAGGGAAGTTGCCAAGGGAAGGAGTACAGAGGGATTGGGAAGAGAAAGAGTGTAGCCACACAGGGAAAGATGCAGAGCTGGGGGTGAGGAGAGGGGAGAGAGAGAGAGAGGAGAGAGAGAGACAGAGAAGCTGATAGACTGAAGGAGACAGAATCCAAAATGTCCAGATAATATAGGAAAGAGATTTCCAAGGGAGGGAAATTCAACATAGAGGGCAAAGTGTGCCAACATGCCCTGTAGCAGGTCGGGGCTGAGGCATGCTGGGAGATCTGGAGGTCAGGTCCACTTTGGTGGAAAAGGCACCTCAGCTGTTTGTCCTGAGTCTGAAGCCCAGAAGGAAGGATGGAGGGAAAGAAGGAAGGAAGGAAGGAAGGAAGGAAGGAAGGAAGGAAGGAAGGAAGGAAGGAGAAGGAAGAAAGGAGGGAAAGAAGGAAGCAAGGAAGGAAGGAAGGAAGACACAGCAACAACAAACTCCATAGTAATAAAATGACTCTTAATAACATTTTGATGTACTCATAGATCAGTGCCTTGCTTTGACATCATCAATCTTCTGAAGCAGATGATTACAAATACCAAACCCCACAGCCAGACATTATGCAAAAAGTGAGAGGCCTTGGAACACTCAGCCCTAAATGGGAACTCTCCATCAAATCCCTCCTTTCAGGGCTCAGAGAAACCTGTGGAAGGAGAGGCTGAAAGAGTGTAAGAGCCAAAGGGATATAGGACACCCAGAAAACAGAGTCCTCTAAGTCAAGATGGACATAGCTTCTATGAACTTACAGAAACTGAGGCAGCATGTACAGGACCTGCAAGAGTCTGTACCAAGTCCTCTGTGTATTCATTGTGGCTTCCAGTTTAGTGTTCATGTGGGATTCCTGAGTGTTTGAATATGTGGGGCTCTATTTCTTGTGCTTTTTCTTGAGCTTTTTCTTTCTGTTTCTTTATGCTGTCCAACTCCAATGTGTTAGCTTTTGTTATATTATATTGTATTTATTATATTAATTATTATCCCTTAGAAGCCTATTCTTTTCTAATGAGAGACAGACAGGGAGTAGATCTGGATGGGAAGGGAGGTGGGGAGAAACTGGGAAGAGTAAGAGAAGGGAAACAATAATCAGGATACATTATATGAGAAAAAATCCATTTTCAAAAAAAGGAAAAATATGAAAATATGAATTTCTTAGTCCTCTCCCATTCCTTCTCTATACCCTCATGGTATGGGGAGGGTCCCAGGAACATATGTCTTTAAAATAATTATTTCCTGATGATTCTAAGGAAGGTAATTTTACATTAAAAAATATTGCCAAAAGAATATTGCTCTGTTTAACAAACTGGTTATTCCATGTACATAAACATCAGGTTTTTTTTTTCCTGAAAATCAGCAAATCTTGAAGTTTATATAAATAAAGCTCTTGGCATTAAATCTTAAAAGTATGCTTTAGAGTTCTCTCAAATGTCAATCACAACACTCACCAAATGCAACGTTTTTTATCATTACAAGATTGAGTTAATGTCTAATTAACAAAGTTTTTCTTTGAAAAAAATAATTTTCATATATTTTCTGATCATCCCTTCCCACCCCCATGCATGTATGTTGTATCTGCATGGCCACTGCCTGAAGAGGAGGACAGCTGCCAGCCAATGGCTCATTTTCAAAGCATTACAGTAGTGATCTCTTGCTTCCCTCTGCTATACTAACTCTTCAGCCTTTTGCTGATGTGAGGACGAGATCCTCTTAACTCCAGTGTACTGTCTTGAAAAGGAAGACAGGTACAATATCACCAGGAAGAACTTCCATCAGAAGTATGGAATCTGAAAGACTATGATGAAATGTGGGTTGAATCTCTAAAACTCCCCAATTATTATCCTTGAAAGATGGGTACCCTCCAGAACAGCACTGGTACCTGATGCTGTTCATGGCATGGGTATATATATTCCCATATACCTAAAGAAAGGAAGATAAAAGGATAGAAGAAAGTGAAGAGAGAGAAGAGAAAGGAGAAAAGAATATTATAGAAAATAGGGAAATTGTGTTTGATGAAATGAAAGTCACATCAATTTGAATTCATTTTCAAGATTATTGACACACAACACACATCATGCCTATGTACCTACTGTTTGGTCTATCATTGTTTCATGTTAACTTTGCTAAATGTTATGGAATTTATCGTCATGGTATTAATATACCTAATATCAGTTTTTCATAATTTAGTGCTTATGGTTGGCTACTCAGGTAGTTAGATCATTAGCTGCTATAAACTGCAGAAGGGCAGTAAATTTTTCATCTTTTGGATCTTACCAGCAGGTGAGTATGAAAGAGAAAGGGTAAGCAGAACCATAATGGAATGACAGTTACACACTTTGTCCTCTTACCTGAACCAGCTAAAAACTACAAGATAGAGGAAACCATGTATTTTGTTGTTGTTGTTTTTTTTTTTTTTGTGTGTATGTGTGTGGGACAATGGGAATCCAGGAAGGATAGTGAATCTAAAAGAGGGTAAACATCAAACCTCCCAGCAATTGTGCCAGTCTAAATGTACAGAAGAAGACTCAAGATAAGTCCCAGAGTAAGGAAACCCAGATGGACTATGCCAGACTCCTGAGTTGAGGAGAGAGCTGAAAATCTAGGCATAGCAAGGAGGACGGTTTAGAGAGCCAGCACACATGCTTTCTTCACCACTCAGCACAGTTAGAGAGTCCAGTTTACAGAGCGACACACGCTTTCTTTGCCACTCTGCACAGGTAGAGTTCGTGTGAGAAAACTACCTGTGACTGAGCAAAAGAGCCCCCAGAGGACTAGAAAGAGGAATGCTTGACACTCACAGAGAGACCAGAAGACAGTCCCGACTTGCATCCTCTGGACCTTACAACACACTGAGCACCAAGGAGACCACTCAGAAAGGTCTTGCCTTCTGTAATGGGTTCTGGTTCTGCCAACAAACCAGAAAAAGAATATGCAAAAGGTCAATATATCTCTAAGAAGATCTGCTCCATTCCAAAGTCATGATGAAGGATATTCGTATAAATTATTGCTCACCTCAGCACAAAACTTCTGGTGTCTAAGATCACCTTCAGGGTTAAGGGGAATATATGCTCCTTACTGAATAGAAAAGTAACAAACTGAAATGAGTAGATGCCACAATTACCGCTGAAGGTCATTAAAAAAAGTTACTGAAGCCATAGTTGAGACATTGAAAATACTAAGAACATGGGATGATGGAGAAGAATAAACCAGCCTTTCTAAAATGAGAATTATAGTATGATGAAGAAAAAGCAAACTGAGTGGGTTAAAAGTCAATTGCAGATTGGAATAGTAAAGATTAGTAAACATGAAAATGTAGAAACAGAAACCATTCAAAATAAATATAGAGAAAAAGACAATTAAAAAAAAACTCTAATCTGAAGAAACATCTTGTACAACCTAGCATGCATGTTTTTAGAGTGCCTGTAGGTGAGGACTCAGGACAGCAGCAGACAGGGATGGAAGCAGTAGCAGGGGCATGTTTGAGGCCAGCCAAGGTACTAAGAAAATGCCTTCTCAAGAAAGAAAAGAAAAATAATGCGTAATTCATAAATGAAAATGTTTTAGGAAGCAATTCTGTGGTATGACTGAAGTCATTAAATTCAAGAAGAATAATGGCTGCCCCAGCACATGGAAAAATTCCTTTTCAGGACTCAAAACATATGGCTCAAAAATAGTGATAGTGTGAACATCTTTCAAACAGATAGAGAAAAACTACATGCTATCCACAGGGAAACAAAGGCAGGGATTTCAGTACATACCTTGTCAAAAGGAATGCCAGCAAGAAGACAATGGGACACATTTTCAAATACCTGAAAGAGAACACCCTAGCAAGTGCACTGCTACCACTTAGTCACAATGGCTTTCAAAACGAAGTTGGAAGTCAGATGTTAGAGTGCATGTTTATAATCCCAGCACTAAGGAATATATTTCAAAATGCAGATCTAAGTATGGAGTATGACTCATTTGAAGAGCACTGCCTATAATGGTCCAGGTATTGGATTTGATCCCCACTCAACAAAGTAAATAGATTAGT